>PNEQ01019609.1:122500-150290 GCA_003012365.1 Medauroidea extradentata
TGTTACAGTGCCTTACGTGCACATCTGCAATTCTGCGTCATGGTTATTGGCAGAGCGTCTATGTGAAGAGCCGTATATCATTTGACTGAGCCAATTACAGTAACGTTCCTGCAACACCTCACGTCTGTGATTGGCAGGTAGAATCCCAAGGCTCGTGACAGTTAAAATATCCAATCACTGACCACGAAGCAGAACTGCAGATGTGCACGTAAGGCACCGAAACAAAGTGAGGCAAAATTCTTTTCGCGAAAAAACAGGGGTCCTTATTTATAAATTCCCGCCTGAGTTGGCACAGATATTACTTTCTTAAGCATTATCAAATTGTTACATATTCAGCTCCTTTCTTAATTTTTGATTAGCAACCTTCCGGAGGAAGACAGCAGCTATATTTTTTTTTCTGTGGATGGTCACAAACGTAGTACATGCGCTAGTAGTCAATCAATACCAACTGTATACAATGTACGCAGCTATGTCGTGTACTTTGTCGATGAGTAAAACACAGTAGAAAATGTACAGGCCAAATTAAGAGCAGGAGTTCCATTATTCCAAAATGGCGGGTAATGATTCCCCTTAAAAGAAATATTTTACAAGCTTTATTTGCTGGATTTAGCATGTAGTTTAGCGCTGGAGAGCAATGGGTAACGTAAGGGTGTTGCCTACATGTTTAACGCGTTGAAGGCACAGATGCAATGGACCTTAGAGGTTTGCACTGAATGACACAGCTGGTGCTCCATCACCCATACGCGCTCGCTTAACTGGTGTAATGCTTCCGTGGCACTTATGAAGACTGAACTAAGGGACTTAAAAGTGATAACCCAATAATTCTAGTATCAATCTAAGCAGTGTATTTTTACGTGTATCTATGCGACAAGACTGTTTTGTAGTCGTGTTGGAGGAAACGAAAAGAGTATTTTCAATGATCGTGATGTTTTGAAAGTACTTTATAATTCTTCTCGAAAATGTGTTTTATTTTTTTTTAATCGGTACGTTGGGTCCACGCTTTGTTGTTTCACAAATAAACAAAAATTTTCTAAACTATTGAAATGTAGTTAAACAGCCAGATAGACGCCTTTGTGAAATGTGCAATACAATAAAAGGAAGCATGTATTTGATGGGAATGTACGGATCGCTTTGACTGGCGATACAACCTATTATTGGAGATCTTCTCTGAAAACACTTCTGAGATTTAATGGCCGTAACGTATCACCCCACCTTACCCCAAGTACCGGGTTTAATTTTCGAACTGATGCACCGGTGTAAATAAAAAGGCGGATGGCGTGGGTGTTTACGAAACAAAGTTACGTTATGGCCGACTCGGCTGCCATGGAAATTCCAATTACTCTGAAGGCGTGCGTGAAAAAAGAGATTTCATCCCCTACCCCCCTCCGCACCTCTTTTCGGTGATTCTTTTGCCGGTTGTTTTCGCGAATGGCGCGGTAAACACTGGCAAAGAACCCTTCGTTTTCCCGCTTTGAACCCCAGTTAAACCTGATACCGCCGTGTTTACCTAATTGAAATCGTGCTGTTCCAGTCCAGATACTTCTTTCTGATATTTCGTTTCTGTTTTTCGTGACTTGAATTGGAAAGAGCGGTGCTACCAAACGGCGGAAAATGTTCTTTTTTTTTTTTTTTCCTCTCTCTTCTCAGGAATAAGACTTTACCACCCTTTCAAATATTGTGCTTTAAGATAAAGAAGGTACACTTTATGTTTAAGTATTCTGAGATATGAATGAATTTTGCATTACGACGCAGAATATGTGTTCCATTAAATTATGTTTTAGAATATAAAAAAAATCAAAATTTATATTTTTGCATGAGAAAAAAATTTTCCTGAGACAAAAATAAAAGGACTCTCGAATAAAATATCTCGCTGGATGTAACAGTGTAATAAAGAATGTAAAAATTCGTGATTACGATGGCCCGCATGATAGATTGCTACTATGTATAGGCCTACTCAAGCCTCGTGTATTCGTTAATTGGTTGCTGTTCCAATAATTATCAACTAACGGGCGAATCGTCGGGGCTGAAGAAGTATCACATTATAATGTATTCAAACACGCATGTCCTTTTCTTTTATGTATGTCAGTTTCCGCAAAGTAATGTTTACTAAGTTTATTTGATATTATATTCGGAAAGGCTGTTCTATTTAGTGAAGTAAGCAGTTTGGTTAACGTATTATCGAGAATAATTGTTTTAAAATGTATTTAACTGTGGCCTCATTCACTAACTTATGAACTCCACAAAGTTTACACATAGTGTTTGTCACCTTCACTATTGTGTCTATATTAAGAGGCATGTGAAGATAAGATGTCGAGCGAACGGCTGGAATACGCAATTATTGATGAAATCTAAACTACTCATCATAACTCGATGCGACTTTTTTTTTTGCTGAGTAGATATTTTATTGGTAGACGTCTATTCATACCAGAACTAGTCAGTAGTTGTGATTTGTTTTTCAAGTAAAACATTTAAATCAGTTTTTTTTTATACAAATAAGGGCTTGAAACCGCAAACTCCATACAAATGGACAACTATAATGTTTCGAATGATACTATCCAGGTCTCTACAATAACTGAATTTCGAAAACACTCGTGTTTTTATTTCAAAATAATTATAATATCCTAAAGCCTCTACGCTTGATGTTTTCGGAAAGTAAAGTAATTTTCAAATCAAAACGCGAGTATTTTTCAAATTCTGTTATCATGTATTCTTGTATATTATAATACTAAAACTCATAAACATGACAGTTTTCCATTTTTGCAGATTTTGTGGTTTTAAGCCCTTAATTTTCTGAAAATCGTTGTTTATTTATTTTATTTTTTTACTCGAAAGCAAGCACACTACCGCATAGTGCTTTGTAAGAATTCCACTAATGAAATGTCTACTCTACGAAAACATTGCTCGCTATTTTGTCCTTCGCGCTTAGAGGCGATGAGGTGTTTAACGGACATGTTATATACGACTTATCGCCTTCCCCGTTTCCGTGCCTTGAAATTAAAAAAAAAAAAATGCTAGAGTCCAGCAATTCTTAAGAATGGTTTTCTATACCGTGGATAGGCACTTTTAGTAAGTTATAAGCTGTGTACTTTTATTTGTGCCTAACAACAAACTTCTGATATGCATAATTGACGTATGTGTTTGTGTGTGTGTGTGTGGGGGGGGGGGGGGGGGGAGTCAAATCCGATGGCAGGGTGTCTCGCCTCGAACTGTAGATTTACGACTGGGAGGCGAGCGCTATTGGCTATAGGCCAGTGTGCTAACTGCGGCCAGAATTTTGATATAAAACTAATATTGTTATATGGCAAAATTGAATTTATGTTTTTATATTTACTTGTCATAAATGACTTCGAATGTAACGTTTATAAATAAAGTTTAAATAGAACAACATTGTTTAAGGCTGTTGGCGGCTAAGTAAACTCTAGTAGTTTTCTTTCGGTGATTTGCGTTGCCTTATGCGTCATGTGAAAAAGTGTTTTGCTCTGAAACTCGTGACTAGTATTCCTTGTAGAAATATTGTATTGAAAATATAATGTAAATCATAAATATTATAACACTCAACCGATCCTAAAAAAGAAAAAAAAAAAAACTTTAAGAGCACTTGATTTAAAAATGGAACTTTTATTGAAATGTTAAAGCATGAAATTACTTCCAATTAAATTTGTAGAATAACTACACCTAGAAAGTTTAAATAATTTCAGTGTTTTTTTTATTCTATCTTGAATTTGGAAAGCCTTATTAAATTCATGGACCAATGGAGCAATTTATTCATAGCGTTGGATTTAGGTTGCTCCGTAGTTAGAAATTGCCGGCTTTATCTTTAAAACCCTGCTCGTTAATAATAAACACTTGAGAATTTTGATTTAGATTCTCGTTTGTGGCGCCGGAGGATTTGTATAACCTGAATTGAACATGTGCGAATCTCTCAGCCAGATCCGCGCATTACGTTAATGCAACCGCCGCTCCAGAAATATTTAACCAGCTTGTTACGTGTTCTGTTTTTATATTTTCGTCTCTCTCTCTCTCTCTCTCTCTCTCTCTCTTTCCGACCCTCAGGCCCGCGTTCTCTCTGAGTGGTTTTAAAAAATTCACCCGGCTAATAACAGAGTTCCGTGCACAAGATACCGGTGTAGATTATCCTCTGCTTTTTTTTTTCTTTTTTTTAAGCTTTGAATTTAAATTTGCCTTATCTACCTAGGGTCAACTTTCTTTACACCGAAGCCTAAACTCTTAGGAGTTAATGCTCCTTAACTGCTGAACTAGTTTATAAACACAGTTGGTTCGATTCGTGCTCCGAGTAGAGTTTAGCTTATTTTCGCATTACGGCGCTGTGTGTTCGCAGACAGGTTTTTCTACGAAACAATTCCACGTGTGCCCATTGTACCAACGTACGGAGAGAAACGCTTTTCAGACAAGGTGGGAATGTCATTGTTAAGACACCGTTCTCTTCTAATCCACTTTTTCTAAGCCCTTCAACGTAGCTAAAACGGGTCTTTTCAGGCTGCCGTACTTCAAACTGTACAAACTGGATGTATGTGAAAGTTAGATTTAGACGTGCGTTAAAATTTGCTACAATCTTTTCACCAATAAAATCATATTTTCACCGCTTAAGGGCGCGATCTACCGCAATTTTCATCGCCAGTTTTTTATTTGTTATTTGTACCAGATTTTTTTTTCTTATTTTAGGCACAAATTGTGACTAAATTTTGCTCTTATTAAATTTTTTTATCTCTCATAGTTTTCGCGTAATGGCTTGTTGAAGTCATATTTTGCATGTTTCCGTTTTAACGACTACATTAAAACCAACTGATATAACAAACTCGAAAACGTCACAGTGGATAAAGACATTGCAGGCTACAATGTCATGCTCATAAAAGTAAAGAATAAAAATTATCTGTATTAAAAAAAATTCTGAAACTGAAAATAAAAATTTTAAAATCAATATATATATATTTTTTTTAAATACAAATATTTTTTTTTTATTTTTATGAGCATGACATTGTAGCCTGCAATGTCTTTATCCACTGTGATTTGTTTGAGTTTTGTATATAAGTTTGTTTTAGTGTAGTCATTAAAACGGAAACATGCACAATACGACTTTAACAAGCCATTACGCGAAAACTATGAGAGATAAAAAAAAATATAAGAGCCAAACTTAGTCACATTTTGTGTCTTAAATAAGAAAAAAAAATATCTGGTACGAATAAAAAAAATGGCGATGAAAATTGTGGTGGCCGCGCCCTTAATGTCCCATAGTAAAAACCGTTCGGCGGGAATCTTGCATGCTTGTTCAGCGCTTGGCTCGTTGAGGCGACGCGGCATTTGATGCGCGCTTCAAGGTCGCCCTTATATCTTCGTCACTTCTGAGCCTGTGACGCCAGGTAGGCGGCGCACGCGAATACAGTATTACTAGATATGTATTTTTTTTTGTGCAACTTATTTCGAATACAAAACGTGTTTCATATTTTTATATTGAATTATTTAACAAGGAAGATTCTTAATGTTGCAGTTTACCTGAAAAGTTCCGTAAGAATATACTTAATTTGAGTGAAATATATTTATAAAATTGATTAATTGAGAATTAATTTAATTATAAACACTGGCACCCCAATTAGAAACTTCGTGTCTGCGAGCTAGGTAAGCCCGAGACCTTAATTTTTTATTTTGTGAATGTTTGTGATACGGTATAATTGGCCGTACATATCATATTTGAGGCCTTGAATGATGGTAGCGCTTGAGACAAAACTAGGGTACTCATATATCAGATATCGCATCGCCTCTAAAGAGCAAAGCAGTTTATGGACGTGTAGTCTTTCCGTCAGGAGTGCAATGACACTTTAGCGCGTGTGCGTAGTAACTAATCTGTTCAGAAATATGCATACCTTATAATTATCGCGATACCATCCGTTTTACCCACGAAGTGTTCATTCATAAATATTCATGAGGTCGTATGGATGTAGGTGTTTTGCATGTTTGAGACTTGAAGCCCTCGGGGACTGTACAGGCATGTGCATCAAACAACACATCATCGCTAGAGACCAGAAATGTTCACCAGAAGATTTTTGTGCCAGATTGTTTCAACTCCTTACGTGCACGTCTGTAGTTCTGCTTCGTGGTCAGTGATTGGTTGATCCACGATTTTGCCGCGAAGAGATTTGTGCATCATTATATTTTAATGCCTCACATCTACATCATCAGCTTTGCTTCATTGTTATTGGTAGCGTCTCTTGGAGACACGTCTTTCAATTGGCTATACTTAGGGGCCTTATTTCAGGTTTTACTTGGAGGAGGGGGAATTTTTTTTTGTGACAGTAACCTTGTTGCATCATTTTTAATAATTAAGCATGTATAAATTTGGAACTGTAATAATAAAACTTCGATTTTATGTGCTTACGTTAGAATTATTTAAATAACAAAATACACAAACATTTTTATATACATTTCCTTCTAAATCCAGGAGACGATTGTGCATTTGCCCCCCCCCCCCCTTGCCACCCTAATTATGCCCCTGACTACAGGTTAGAAAGAAAATGTGTTTTCTTACGGGGAAGTTTGGCACAGTGAAAATTTCTGCCACTAGTTTCGCTGCTATCGCTAAGGGACCAGATGAATACGAAACTGTAGTAAAATTAAATTAAAATAGGCTTGTAAACGACGGAAGTCATTTAACATAATTTTAATGTGAAAGTAAACCAATTTCGCAATACACTTCATGTTACTTATTGGCGAAAAAAGGTATAGTGCCAAGTTAATGCTACATACTACAACGCATAAAACAAAAAGTTTTGAAATAAGGTACATACAGTTATTTGTATCGGAAATCGGGAATTTTTTCACCACTGCGGTATAAGAAAAGTATTGTATTTAACAAGTGTTTGTCGGTACAATCTAGATTGTTTCTGCTTGGTTTTTTTCTGTAGAAGTATTAATCCTACCTTTAGAAGGAGAGAAAAAAAATTTTACATAAAATATTGTTACTTCTACTGTACATATTAGTGTAGGATCGATCCAAATTGTACCGAAAACCAAACGGTACTTCTTTCCCTATTTTAACTGAGACATACATAATGTCTTCAACAATACACAGAAAATTATTTTGTGGCAGCTACAAAATATTTTGTAGGTATGTGCCCTGCAAAATTTATATTGTGATCACCACAAAAACGTTTTGTTGACACCACTAAAATATTTTGGCCACTGCAATATTATTTTGTGGTTACTACAAAATAATTTTGGAGGATAGACTTTCTACAAAGTTTTTCTTTCAGTGTACTTTCCTTGCAGTGTGTGCTGTTGGTACGCATGCGCCGCGATACAACTAAACCAGGGTATTCTACTACATGTTAAGGAGATGAACGAATTTCTTACGGACGAGTTTGACAAGGGAAAAGTTCTGCCGCCAGTTGCGCTGCTGTCGGTAATGGGGCTGCGAACTTTGCCGAGGTCGGTACCGAAGATTCACGAATGTGACGTCAGTAAGGTAAATCCCGATAGAAAAAATAATCCTTCGTGTTGCGTTTAAATAGTGAACTTAACTATATGCGTACCTGCATTCAGAAAGTTAATTGAACCTAATTGCTTGAATACAATCCATCAAAAACTGATTACCGTCGAGATTCTTGTTAATGTGACCGAGAAATTGTCACAAACGAAAATTCCACAAAGTTGCAATCAAAGAATTTAAAATGGACTCCTCGGAAGTTTCGGATTGGACTCGTGATACAAACACGTGGTCACATTCCTGAATCGTTAGTATCAACGACTGCAAAGATCGCAACCCCCTTGCTGATAGTAGTGCAGCTAGCCGCAGAATTTTTTCTTGCCAAACTGATAACATTGAATCTCCTAACCTGTAGTATAATTAAACTTAACCAGGGCGTGCTCGTCATTGTGTAAATTTACCAGTTGTTACTTCGTGTGGGTTGGAGTGTCTACCCTAACTCTCAAGACATGTTCCGCCGTCATGCAGACGCTAAAATGAGTCTGCTAGCAAGTCGCTAATTAAAGAAGAATTTAATCCTTCAACCTCCCTCGTAATCCCTGCCTCCTCCGCCCACCGATAATTAACTGCCGAGTATTTATCACCGTTTAATTAAGAGCTGTGTACCTGCGCTCTGAGCGTACCCGAACCGCCGCTGCGAGCTATAAAGGCGGAGGGTGGTAAGCTAGCAGAATCATAAAGGATTGGAGGATTGGGAGCGTTTGGTGTAATTAGCCAGGCGAACATTCACCTTATTGCACTCGCAATACATTTCTTTTCATCCCACTTGAAAGAGCCTAATAATGCTGACGGCCTAGCACAAGAAGAAGGTTCGCTCCGTTGTTGATTCCGTGCGTGGGGAGACAATCGTGAAAGACGAGAGTTTTCTCCTCTCTTCATCTCTATAGGCGTTTACGGAAACGTAGTAGGTATAATCAACTCGGTAGTTTTGGTCACGTGATCGTATCCACTCAGTCGTAGGTTTTCTTAACGTTTTTTTTTTTTCGAGGATAGAATGTTCGCGGCCTATTTAAAAATGCGGCAAAATCTGAAGAAGCGGTATAGTTCAATCGCCTATCTGGAAGACCTTCATTATTATACCCAGTTCGGACAGTGCAGAATATCATTTTATACTTTAACAATAAACGTATATGGCATTACAGTTGCGTACTAGTATGGTATATTGCACGCAAATGCTAGAGTTAAACTCCAAAAATTCCCACAGGAATTTGGGATTGCAAAGTGAAAGTTTTCTGGCATATAACAGTCGCTTTTTGCATTAATAAATATTTTACTATAAAAATAAGTTTAAAATGTTTAAAATTTATATGTTAAGAGGATCTACTAATTACTAATTTCATAACTTATTCTATACCTGAAATTGGTCCCGCTGGCGACATTTTTTTTTTTTTTACTTCATAATCTCCTCCAGACTTCGCATTCAACTCGCATACTGTGCAATTCGTCTTCTTTGCCCAACATGCACTCAAGTGCCTTACAACATATTCTGTACACACACGCGGGAGCTTGTGTTTGTTTACTTTTTACGCGCGCTTTCCTATCATCGATCGAGTCAAATGTTTAGAGATTCTGGACATCGCTAGGCTGTACTAGCATGAAGTTTCCAGCCGGTTTTATATTAATGTCTACTCTATGGAGTAGATGGAGAAAGGTTAGAGTAAGCGCCGTATGACTAGAGCCACAAGTTTTTGGCGGGAAGATTTGTACATCATTTGGTTTCTGAGTCGTAGTCAGTGATTGGATGTTTTAAACTTTCACTTGTTTTGAGTTCTGCTGAGAACTCACAGAGGCATAGTATTACAATAAACGTATTCTTATTGGTGCAGTCAAATGAGAGACGGGTGTGAACGAAGACACGCTGCCAATAAACATGTATAGCATAGGTGCATATTACATCACTCAACCAGTGTTGTTGGGTCATTCCATCAAAATCCTCAGAACACTAGTCAGCGGGTTTTCTCGGGGATCTCCCACTTCCCCCGCCCCTTCATTCCGGCCCCGCTCCGTACTCACATCATGTCACCCTCACCAGCGCTGAAGACCTCGATGTTAAGCGCTGACCAAAATATCTCACTCACTCACTCCACAGAACAAACATACTAGAGGCTGCAGTTGGGAGACGGTTACATAAGCGCTACAACTCGTTTATTTCGAACACGTTCAACTAAAGTGAAGGTTATTCGCAAACCATCTCATTCTTTCTGAACACGTTTCGTAAGTAGTTATGAACGACTGTGTTCTGACGTCTATGGGTTGAGAAATCTACTGTGTTCTTTTGTGTCTTCATCCGTATAGTCTGTTGTCTGTGACGTCGTCGTTATTATCCTGTCTTGTGTCCATTATTGTCTTCGTCCCTGTATTGTCTGTGCTGTCTTAATTGTGGTGTCTTGAGTTTTACATGATATTTTTTGTTTGTATTTCGACTTTTATTTTTGGATTCCTTTATTTGTTGTTGACTAATTCCTTATAGGATCTTCCATGTTCTGTTGTTTTCGTTTATGGATGTGTTGACTACAGCCAAACTAGGCTTTTTTTTTTTTTTTTTTTTTTTTTTTTTTTTTTTTTTTTTTTTTTTTTTTTTTTTTTTTTTTTTTTTTTTTTTTTTTTTTTTTTTTTTTTTTTTTTTTTTTTTTTTTTTTTTTTTTCGTTCGTTTGTTTTTTCTTAGTGTCACTCTAAGATTTCTGGAACCACATAATATTGCAATGGTGGGAGTATGTCCAAAATAGCACAGTGCGTTGTTCTATCTCATTGAAAGAAACATTCTAAAACAAATATCTTGGTGCCACCCTGAAGCGTTTTTTTTTCTTCGAAATCGTTTTATGCGAATGCTAGGATGTTTCCTTAACAACAGCCATGGTCCATTTAACTAGCAGTTCACGTAATTGTTCTAAGTTTTATGTCACATTCTCTAATGACCTCGTTGTCGAGGAGACGTTAAGCACACCATTGCTTTGGCATGCCTGGCGGAGGGTGGTGGAACGGGCAGTCACGTCTTTCCCCATCCCAAAATTATTTTGGGGGATTGTCACCGCAAAGAAAATTATAAAAAAAGATGTAATAAAAACAGTAATATTCACGCCAGCGGTACGTTCAAGGTTTATATATGAAAGCTGGTTATATAGTTCTCATTTTGCACGTTGAAATTGAAATTTTGCCTTTGGAGGACCCACAGATCTCTCCCGCTCCCATTTAAAGCGATGTTCGGCATGTCAGTGACTGTACATAACCCCCCCCCCCCAAAAAAAAAAAACTACCATCCAAGTTTAAATCATTCCCGAACACCATGCTTAACAAGAGCCTCGCCTGGAAGACGGGCTAACGACGACGACAGTACAATTAGGTAAGTAGTTGCACAAGACAAGGGCCTCAGCGATTCTCCCCATCTGCGCTGAGGAGCAGCAATATAACACGATGTATCGGGGGAATTGGGGTGCGTCTCTTTCAAGCCTTCCCGCCGTCACCAGCTCGCCAGAATGTGGTAGGCGACGTGAAAAGAAATATTATTTGTTGGAGATCATTTGTCCGGAAATAGCAGCCTTCAATGGTGCAGGGTCAAACACAAGTGCGCAAATCTGAAGATTGAAAATTTAAAAAAAATTATTAATTACCGGATTAATTTTTTCTGCAAAGTTAAATGGGTGTCTTTGGCCCGTAAAATAAACTTATTTAAGGCTCGGTTTCAGTGCGCCATATTCAATTTTATTATTTTTCGCTTTTTTGGAATTCTGAGGAGAAAAATGTTAAATGTGCGATTCCACCTCAAATTTTACTCACATTTCGCTACAGTACAGACCTTGCGATTTAGCTATTAACTTATAATTACACCGCAATGTGTGTGGCAAATTTTTTAATATTCATAATTTTCCCGACAAATTGCGACCTAACTATATATTACTAGCTCTATTGCCATGCTTATATTGTAGCTCAAGGTAAATAGAATTTCCGGTATAGTCACCGATAGAATTCCAAAAAAGCTAAAAAATAATAAAATTCAATATGGCGACTGAAATATAGCCTTAATTTGGTATTAGTAGTAAGTGGCCTCGGCGTGCTGTATTTATTTAGGATTGCCGTGGCTGTAACTGCAAGCATATTTATGTCTTTGTTGGTTCAAAAGACCTCTTCTTATGCAAGAAAATAACTTCCACTGACGGCCGTTGTCTGCGTTGTAAGTTGAGTGATGTTTGTGGTAACGCGCGCTAGCATTGTTGTGTTCAAGAATTTTAAAATAAAATTACAACTCATAGCTTCTTGTATAATACACACAGGTTCACTGAGGTGTGGGGATTACACTTAATTTGACACCATTCACATGATAACTGAGACGAGCATTCCAGTGTAATCCCAGCGAGTCCCCCCCCCCCCCAAAAAAAAATGCCGCTCAGTGTTTTTTGAACAAGTAGAATAACATTTGTATATAGCTATCGTGCTCTCCAATGCTCGATATAAGAGCGAAACGTGCTCTGTGTCTGAGAGACAAAGAGAGAGAGAGACAGAGAGAGAGAGAGAGAGAGAGAGAGAGAGAGAGAGAGAAGTTACACGTTGGTATTCAGTGTAACCTGTCGAACCTACACACGTCAAGCCTATAACTTCCGATGAATCACATCTGTTCACCATAATCCCTAGATTTTATGTGCGAGTCACGATAGTCCAGAATATAACTGAGTGAAGGAGGGAGAGGTCTTGGCAAGACCTTTAAGGGGAGATTTTACCTACGCCTGTGTGCCGGGAACAAGACAGCGATAAAGGCGATAATGACACATTGCATAAAGTGCCTCTTAACCTTTATTCACAAGTAACAGAATCACCGTGAATTCCTTATGCTGTTTACCGGTGGAAAAGGAAATTTGCCAGAAATTTTAGTGCAGTGTGAATTTATTGCAAAATGTATTCAATTTTAAACAGACTTAAAATATGTGACTTTCCATCTTAAGAGTGTGTGGTAGATAAATAAACGCTGAAAATATCAATTGATTTCTACGCTTTTATCGAAGCCAATATGGATAAAATACTCAATGACAATCCTAGATCCATGTTATTTACCAACTTTATGAGTCAATATTTATCCAGAATTACTAATTCGTTACGCGTGTGCGTCGTAGTTAAATTCACGAAGTTCCGGCGTCAGAGATTGGGCCTCAGAAGTTCGTAACACTGGAAAAAATTTTGTTTAAAATGTTGGCTAAAACTGTTGTCTAGGATTGCTATTGTTTAATTTTCGCAAATTGGCTTCAAGAAACCTACAGTTATAGATTAATGCTTTTAGTGTTGAATTATGTACCACGCCCTCTTAATGCCTCTCGAAAACTTCCTCCTAAGTTTTTGCTTGTAAAAGCACTTTTTTATTTTGTGACACGCCACGTTGATTCCAACCTTTTAAATAGACGGAAACTCGACCTACAGGTACTTAGCGAAATGTGTGTGCATTGTCGACCTAGCAATTTGTTTTTTGCTAGCACATTTGATCGTTTACGAAACTTGCTGTCTCTGTCGGTTGCACCAGCAGAAAGGAATGGATTTTTTTAAAAGAGGATATTTGAAATCGGACGCGTTCGTCAATTCCTCTTCTACTCTATTTATTTTTCCCCCTTTTTTTTTTGCTCCCCCTTTCTCTCTTGGTGTGTAATTGTGTGTGTGTGTGTGTTTCCCCTTTCCTCTCCTCGCCCGCTCTGAAATCTGCTGAATGGATACATTGATCGTATCTAAAATTGGTAAGCACACACCCCATCACTCGGAGTCGCGAATCTCAGATATTTCATTTCTGTCTCTTGTTACGTACGGCTTCGTGGTGAGTATTCTTATCTGTATGTTTGCAGGGTGTTTTGGACGAACATTGATGTGTCACAAAACGGTCAAGTGGAAAATTTATTGAGCAAGCATTGGCTTTATGTATTCATTATGAAACGACGTAATTCTCTGTAAGTTGGAGAATTAAGGGTGGCACTTGGATGTCTTTGCAAAGCGTTAGGAAAATATACATTCCAAAAAAAAAACCTAGTACATGTACGCGTAGTTGATATGTTTACGAATATATTTTAACAGTCGCTACACTTTAAAAAACACTTTTCCATTTTCTATTTTCCTTTTTTTTTTTTTTTTTTCAAGAAAGAGTTAAATTAGCTCAAATGTTTTTTTTTTTTCATGAGTAAATTTTAGATGCTAACTTTCTTTTACAGAGACTTGATAGTTGTCATCAAATATATTTTCTTTATTATATATATATATATATATATATATATATATATATATATATATGATCTAATTCCTCAGTATCGTTAACAAGTGTCGTCGATAGAAAAACTACACCCTATTTGAGCACCAGTCGCATAGAGGCGATGAGGCATCAGACGTGTGGGTAAAATTCGACCTTAATACCCGCAGGTTTCCAAACCTCAATCGCTCGAAACTACGGCAGGCAGTGTGCTAGCGCAATCTTGTTATTGTTTACATACAGACAAACGTGTTTCACGATTAGACAGGCTTGCTGGTTAAGAAGTGTGTGTAATTTTGCTATAGAAAATGAATGTAATAAATAATTTCTCCTTGAAGAAACAAAAAATTTAATTTTCACCACCGCTGGCTTTTCAGCTTTGCTTAAGAATCCCGGCACACTCGTTTGATAGCATAACAGAGTTTCGGATTGATCTCGTATCCTGTCACAAAGTATTCAGTATAAACCGAACATTCATGCAGATTAAACTTCCGAAGTGTTAAGCTTAATGGTATTTCTCTTTCTCTTTGTAGCTAGTTCTCTATGTGAGAGGTCCAACTCGTCGAATGTAAGCAGTTGGCAACTATTTTTTTTTAAATATTTGGGTAGCTTCAGTTTCGAACTTGAAGTATTTGTTACCACGTTTCGCTATCTCCAGTAGGTGCCGCGGTGGTTAAATACTCAGACCATTCGCTTCCCAGCAAAGCGATCCGGGTTCGATTCCTTTTAGAAGTAAGTGTGCTGACTTGGAAGCAAGTACTGCTGTCATTTTGAATGGAAATTAATTAAGTCTTAATTTTTAGTAGCTTATCAGATTAGGTGGCCGCCGTTTCAACTCACCCGAAAAATTCAACATTTCTTAGAACAACAGATTTGATCATACTTAGTTTTAAATATTCTTTTGCAAACTACAGAATATTATATCTGATAATTACGATTATTAAACACGTTCGTCAATGTAACAGTTACTTATAATATTAATGTCTGAAGTCGTTACATACGGATTTTCGCATGTGAAAATCATGCCGGACGATGCCGCTGGTCTTGGGTATCTCTCGTTTTCCCCGCCCTTTCATTCCGACGCTGCTCCACACTCACCCCATGTCACCCCTCACTAAAACCTCCAACTCCAAGCTATCTCCAGTGGTCGACGAACTTCGACTAATGAAGAAAATTGACGTTTAAGAACTGTCACAGTCCCTCGTCCTTATCCTCATCTCCTTATCTTCCCGTCACTCTTTCTCATCATGCACTTTTCCCACTTTTAAATAAATTCGAACGAATTACTGGCCAGTGAGAACTTTGTCTGAGAGCCCACTTACTCATTACTGCATAATCCCGAACGTCCAATAAAAATGACTTTAATGAAGTTTCCCCGCTCTTTGATTACGTTATGAATTTTAAAAAAATTACTTGCTCTCAGAGGATAATCCGTGAGTTTTTTTCTACTCATTTTATCCGTGAACACAACATCCTCTTAATTACTGGAAGATAAGTTAAATGAATGACGAATTGCAGGCCACAGGCAGGAATATGAAGTAGCAAACCCCTTCCTATAGTTTTTTTTACCTCGGACATCTACCTCCACAGGCTAAGAGATAGCACGAACTTTGCATACCTAGTCCCGAAACGCCACTTGTAAATTAGATAACAACCTCGAGTTTTGGCGTTCCCGGCTGTAGCCAATAACGGAATACATATTGCTTCATTACCTGAGTGAAGAGGCTTTCTTCTTAATTAGAATTTTTTTCGCCCCTCGCTCGGTTAGAGGGTCAAATTAATAATCAGAAATTGTGAATCCAACAAAGTTTTTTTTTATAACGGACCGTTGATGATAAAACTATGGGGAACGTATAAATGACACCAGACAAGTCTGGTAATATATGTATAATTTGTTTTATGTTTTTTTGTTTCATATTTCTAACATTGAAAACATATGGCTGTAAATTTATTTCAGCTCACGTAAAATTGCGTTTTTTCTGTGATGAACGCACTTGAAATGTATTATCTACGTATTCTCATTTATATGCTTGGTTTTAGCCGAGACGATGTATTTAGGCCTACTTAAAATTATTATTTTACACACATTTCAAAGTTTTACTGCTTATGTATTCCGAATTTTAGGTTTGAGGCTGCGAGCACCGTGTAACGAAACCTTACAAAAAAATTGCCTTTCCCGCAAATGATTTGACGAATGTAAACAAATAAAAAAATTGTGCAGAAAAATGTGTGGTAATCAACTGATAATGTTCCAACCTCACGTTTATTCGGTGAATTCTGAAACAAAGTGTTCTTGGACTTGAAACCGACGTACTGTAGTCCACTGCAAAATTAAAATGCAATAATCACTTCATTTGTCGAGTGAGTAAGGAATTAAAGTGTGGCAATGTTCTAAACAAACAAAATGATATCTGCCATTTGAAGGGAGATATGTAAAAATAATAAAGAGAACGTGAAAAGAAAGTGCTTAATTTTATTACTTTAAGAAATTAGTGTGCTCACTTGGAAGCAAACACGGCTGTCATTTTGAATGGAAATTATTTAAATATATGTTTAATAGCGTATCGTATACGGTGACCGCAGTTTCAAGCCACCCTAGAAATTCACCATTTCTTAAAACAGCACTTTTGATCATACTTAGTTTTAAACATTATTTTACAGACTACAAAATATTATAACTGATCATAACGATTATTCAACGTGTGCTTCAATGTAACAGTTACGCGTAATATGAATAATGGAAGTCATTTTATACAAAAACAGCAAAATAACCAATTTAATGATAAATTATTAACTCGGTAGAGTTTCCATTTCAAATACTTTTCAAGAAAATAACTGTAAATATATTTAAAGTTACTTTGTAATGTCGTGATTTAAATTCGCATATACAACAAATACTTGTGCTACTTTTTTTTGTATTAAGCTTGAATAACTCTAGTGTTTTTCAGATAAATATTTAAACATATTCCAAAACATTTTATAAACGACCCGTTTAAACAAAGCAGGGTATCTACATTGAATCGTACGGAAGACGGCATTTCCTCCGCCATTACCCGCAAACTGCGCGTGGCGAACCATAAAGGCGGAAGTGCACTAGAAACACGTGTGAAGGTCAACGTTATCGCTTCCTTAACCCCGGCTGATAGGGCGGCTGTAATCGTGGGTGCGCTTGGCTGTTACTGCGCCGTAAGCTCAGCGTTAGGCGCGGATCGCTGCCCGCCGTCCCTTCCGAGGCCGGGACTTTACCCGAGCAATTTACCCTGAAGAGGCCGGGGGTGGGTGGGCCATGAATGTTTTACCGCGTGGCAGAATGGTCTGAAGGGGTAGGTTGTCCCCACGCTCTCGCCTTGTCGTCATAACTCGACAATCTCCGAAATTATCGCGAGACCCTCCCCTGTGCCTGGAGGAGGCACGGCGCGGTAGTAAAACGGGCCTTTACCCGCTCATGATTTTTTAATTTGGTACGGCTGTCGGCAAGGGTGGTGTTGGTGTGTGACTTTATAGCCTTGTGGGCGGACATGGCGTCTCGGCGCCTCCTGCTGTCGTTGCGTAGTTGTATCGCCTGGAGCGGTAGACTCGTCCGCTCACCACTTCTGTGTTGCTAGCGTGCCTCGCCTTGTTATTCAGGGGCTACCGCACTGAGTATTCCAGCGATCTGAATTTCTTGGGCTCATTTTATTTTGTTGTTTGTTTGTGGGAAATATTCTGATTAATAAGTAAAATTAGAATCAGCATTTTAGTTACCTCATATGAATAAGTGAGATCCATCGGAACCTACGATAAGTGTTACAATTTACATTAAATATAATTTTTTTTCTACGGGACCTTACAACAACCATATTTGCCACTAGGAAATGGTTAGTTCTACCAACTTAACGGTTATTCAACCACTAGATTTAGTTTATTTATTAGCAGTGCTGAATCCACGCATTTTTAACTGCACAAAAAATAGATTTTGTAGTTTGCTGGATGAGGAAGGCGGGTGTTAAGTAATTCACGTACGTGCGTAAAATAAATCAAAATACAGGAAAGTAAATCCAGTTAAAAATTGTTGCATGCTGGTGATTTTAAACTGATCTAACAAATTTTATTAAATCTCATTTTTTTTTGCATGGTTTGATGTATTCTTTATAGAGCACTGTCTGTCGGGAGTGTTGACCAGAGGCGTCATTTCAGGTTTTACTTGGGGGAGGGGGGCAAGATTTTTTTTTGGCGACAGTGACCGTGTTGCAACTTTTTTTATTAATTAAGCATGTATAAATTAGAAACTGTAATAATAAATCTTCAGTTTTATGTGCTTAAGTTAGCATTATTTAAATAACAAAGTAAAAAAATATATTTTATACACTTAAAATTCTAAATCCAGAGTGCCCCCCCCCCCCTTGAACCAACAAATGACGCCACTGGTGTTGACGCGAGTAAGTATAGTCTGTCCACGATAAAGTGAGCACTGCTTAAATTTTTCTTTCAGGTGCGTTGTAATTGTCTTTAGTATTTTTGACCTGAAACTTCCCTGGAATGAAAAAAAGTGTAATCGTTTCACCAATCTCAAAACTTAACATATTTGGCCTAATTAAAATACAGTTATTGGATATTAAAAATGTTGATGAGTGCTCAGATTAAATTGAACACACTGGAGAAGGATAAGAATATTAGATTATATTCGGCGTGACTTAGAAGAAGTCGCACATACATATAAACCACCACAGAATTTCTGTTAATCTCGGATAGGCCCACGTAGCTATAGGATCTTTTTTGTTTGTTAGAGATTGGTGCATGGAAGTCAAAAAAACTATTAAATTATTAAACTACACTTTGTTACTTGTAGAGCAGATACTGTGCTCTTAAGTTACGTGTCCTGACGACAAAATTGGTACACTGAGAAAAAAATATTTTGTCACTACGGACCTTAACAAAATTTTTTTTGGTGGTCACCACGAACAATTTTTTTGCTGCCTCCAATAAAGTTTTGCAGTGACTACAAAAATTTTTTTTTGCAACCACCACAGAATATTTTGGCGAGGTCCATAATGAAAAAAACATACTTTGGTGACCGTAATGCCGTTTTTTTTTCTGTGTAGTTGCAACTACATTTATGAGTGTATTTGTGAGGAGTTAAGAAGACGCACATTTTCAGAATGCTCTCTACAGAGTACGTGTTTTATGTCAAGAAATTAGGTACATAATTAAGCTGAAAGCTTTACTTAATGAATTGACATCCATGTATTACCAATTCTCCTGTAAACATACTTATACAACCATTCAAGTATACGACTGACTAGTGCAGGCACTTTGTCGATCTATAACTGGTTGGCGACTGTGGTACGGACCATAGGCTCTCGTCAAATGTTTCGTATCGAATTTAAAAATTCCAGTACAAATCATCGTTTCATTCTAGGAAACTAATGCTTGGCCAAATGAGTAATATAATTACTTCAAGTCATAAAATGAAGCTTTTATTTTAATTATCTTCCTTACTTAATATGATGTCACATAAAACACATGTTCACGAGCCGGCATAGTGAAAATGTGCGTGAACTTCAATATTTCTCACAAAGGCCTCAAAAGCAGTTGCATCTTATCAGTTTTGTTGTCAGGACACGTAACTTTATGCAGGTAAGAGGTAACCATAGTAACAACTCTATAAAAGTAACCATGTACAGTTTAACAAGGTTTCTGTTTTCCATTAACCAATCCCCTTTCAGACCTGAATTATTTTTCTGCTTTCCGGGCAAAAATGCTGGAAAAAATAATATTTTTAGTTTGTACAGAGCCCAACAGATGGCACAATGGGAAAAACCACAAAATAGGCATACAAAACTGTACCCAAAATTTTTTTATTGCAGTTATTACAATTTTTATAACTATTTGACCTTGAAATTTTCTGAAATTTTAATGGACACATTTGTGTCCGCCAGGTCTGAAAGGAAATTATGAACAAATTAACATATTCAGTATCAAATAACCCTCAAAAATATCTTTGAAAAATGTTTCTACATTTTTATTACTGTAGCGATATTCTTCTATTCTTAATGCAGAATTTTTTGTCCGGAAGTGACATTATTAAAAATTAAGACCACGCTTATGTAATTTGATATGTATATCCATATCTTTGCCCGCGCCAGAACTCTGATGTTGGCAGTGCCCTTCATTAAGGGCACCGCCTATCACGTGCTTAAAGTGTGTTGCAGTGTGTTTGTAAACAGTTTTTTTTAACGAAACTAATTCACATGTGCCTATTGTGCGAACGTACGATAAGAAAACTAACTTCAGACAAGGTCGGAACCTTATAGTTAAGACGCCACGCTCATTAAAAACACTGTTTCTGAGTCCTCCAACAGGGATCATAGTTACAGACTATCCACCAATACAATTATATGGTCACCTCTTAGTGTCCCATAATAAAAACCGGTCGGTAGGAACTTAACACGCTTCAGCGCTTGGCTCGTTGAGGCGATGCAGTATTTGATGTGCGCTTCAAGGTCGACCTTACTGGTCCGTCACTTCTGAGCCTCTCACGCGCGGGTAGGCGGTGTCCGTAAGGCGGAAGTTTCCTACGTTTGTTGATTTTATATTTGCTTACTTGTTACACATTTTATGACATTTCTGAAATTCAGAGCAGGTAGTGACATAAAGAATAACTTCCAAAACATTTTTTTTTTAGCTGAAGTGAGCTGACTGTTATCTGTAGTTCATTTCCGATTACGTTTACACAGATGAAAACAGTGAAGGTATGTAAATAAATTATGATTTTAAAATAACTGTTAACCCCACTCTAGATTTCCTACCTATCTTTATTTGTAAATAATGAACATAGCGTTTGTGTTGTGGAGAAATTTGGTTAAAACCGTGATTCTGAGGAAACTCCCTTCTTAAGGAGACGAACTAAATGCTGTAACTTCTGTTTTAATAGGGATAAATGAAGCAATGTTGAGTCATAGAAGATATTTGCAATGAATTTTGGAGATCCAGATAGTGTTATATGTTGATCTTATGTTGTACTTGTAATTATTCTTTAATGTAAACGTATAATTCCCTTGCAATGATCCTGCATTACAAGTAAAGAAAATTATCTAACACTCCCTCTTAAAGGGCGCGGTCTACAGCAATTTTCATCATCATTATATTATTTTTTATTTGTACCAGATATTTTTTTTCTTGTTTTAGACACAAAATGGGTCTAAATTTGGCTCTCATGAAATTTTTTTATCTCTCATAGTTTTCGCGTAATGGCTTGCTAAAGTCATATTTTGAATGTTTTCGTTTTAACGACTACACTAAAACCAACTGATATACCAAACTCAAAAAAAAAAAAAATCACAGTGGATAAAAACATTACTGGCTACAATGACATGCTCATGAAATTAAAGAATAAAAATTATTTGTATTAAAAAAAATATTGAACTTTTTAAATTTTTATTTTTAGTTTCAGAATTTTTTTAAAATTCAAATAATTTTCGGGCCTTTCAAAATGACAAAAAACGGGGGGTTTTTTTAGACAGCAGTAACCCCGAAAATATTACCTGAATTCGTAAAATGTAAAGCGCGAGGCATGTGTTGGTCTTTGCTTCATACTGTCAAAAATAAAATATTGGGGCCACCGCTAAGACCCGTAGAAAAAATACTGCAACGGAAACCTTGCACGCCAGTTTGGCGCGCTGCGAATAGAGGCGATATGCTTCTCGTCAAATGTGGGACACTGGCTCTTATCGCTACGCTGTTCCCGCGCGTCAAAGGTGGAGATTCGACACCTCGTAGACTCCTTTTTAGGGCGCGGTATACCGCAATTTTATCACCATTTTTTTTTTCTTTTTCGTTTTGAGGACTACGCTGATTTACCAAACTCAAAAAAAAAAAAAAAATCACAGTGGATAAAGACATTGCAGGCTACAATGTCATGCTCATAAAAATAAATAATAAAAATTATTTGTATTTTAAAACAATTTTGAAACTTAAAATAATAGTTTAAAAATTTCAGTAAACAGAAACATGCAAAATATGACTTTAACTAGCCACTACGCGAAAACTATGAGAGATAAATTTCATAAGAGCCAAATTTAGTCACATTTTGTGTCTAAAATAGGGAAAAAAAATATCTGGTACAAATAAAAAATTTAAAAATGGTTATGATAATTGTGGTAGCCGCGTCCTAAAGGCGTCCGACTACCTCACGCTTCAAATGCGTTGCAATGTGTTCGTAAACAGTTTTTTTCTACGAAAATATTTCACGCGTGCGCATTGTGCGAACGTACGAAAATAAAACAAATCTCAGATAAGGTCGGATCCTCGTT
Source organism: Medauroidea extradentata (assembly GCA_003012365.1). NCBI lineage: Eukaryota > Metazoa > Arthropoda > Insecta > Phasmatodea > Phasmatidae > Medauroidea > Medauroidea extradentata. The sequence continues at coordinate 144,502 of PNEQ01019609.1, forward strand.
GTTGAGACATCACATCACGCTCATTAAAAACACTGTCGCTAAGCCCTCCAACGTGGCTGAAAACGGCCTTTTCAGATTGCCGTACTTCAACATATACTAAAGGGATGTATGTGAAACGCAGATTGCTACCTGTACTAAACTTAGTTGCAGACTTTCCACCAATAATATTATATGGTCACCGCTTAATGTCCCATAGCAAAAACCGTTCGACGGGAAGTTTGCGCGCTAGTTCAGCGCTTGCCTCGTTGAGGCGACGTGGCATTTGATGCGCGCTTCAAGGTCGACCTTACTGCTCCTTCGCTTTTGAGACTCTCGCACGCATAAGGCCCGCCTCGTTGCCATAAAATCACACTGCAGCGTATTTGAAGAAAAAGTTTTACACCGAAACTAATACACGTGTGTTCACGCCGTTTGTCTACGAAAAGAACACACACTTCAGACGACTGCCCTTAAGTACTTTCAAGACAACACACGTATTATAAGTCCCCTTTTAGGGCACGTCAAAATGGGTTAAAACGGGGTTTTCAGGCTGCTATAGCGGAAAATATACTAGCCGAATACATGTGAAACCACTTAAGGGTAGTGCATTGGACTTTAGTAAAGTGATTTCGTAAATAAAACAATAGGGTCACCACTTAAATTCCCATAGGAAATTTGTTTTTTTTTTTTTTTTTTCGCGAAGACTGCACGCCTTAAGCGTAGAGGCGACTCACCGTTGTATGGCCCATACGACGTCGCCCTTAGCACCATACCTCACTCACACAAATACATGTGCCACGAGGCGGGCCCCTTAAGCCCGACTACCTAGCTATCACTACACGGCTCGATGCTAGGACCAAAGCGCGCGAAGGGGCGGATGTTTTCAGGTCGAGGTTGCCCGCGGGAGAGGTAAAGTGGTGTTATGGAAAGCGAGGACGGAGGATGTAGTAGAGAGGGCGTGTAATACGACCAGCAACCCCAGCTGTGATCACAGATCCAGCAGGAGAGAGGGGGTACAAAGGCTGGACTGGCCACGTTAATGACGTTACAGAGCCGCAGCAAGCCAGCGGCTCGTACTCGACCGACAACCCTTCACCTCTTCCCTTCCTATTACCATCAGCCTGCCCAGTGATTGGCCACCGAGCCGTGGTGTCCGCGGGCCGGAAGTTTGCCCCCTGCGCCGCGGGTGAAATATGGCAACCCCTGTTGCCTTCCTCGAGACTCTGCTGTGCTCGCCGCTGTATTGTACATAGGGACCTGAAAAATTCGCGTTTTATTTTAGGCACAAGCTATAATTCCAATAACTGTAAGTTCGTGTCATTTTCGCAATTGGTCCTTGACTTATTTGACACCTCGCGTAAGTCGCTGAGCCAATAATAAACATTTAACTCAATCCGGGCCCATATCACTGTGTCAACGAGCAGCCAATGAACAACTGTTGTTTGTGTGAGTACACATATATACTTGGAGGCTAGTCTACATGTCAGTGAAATCGCGAATTTTTCTGATATCTAATTATTAGAGCCGCGATTTTATGGCGAAAAGATTTGTGCAACATTTGGTTTCGATGCGTCATGTGCACACCTGCAGCTCTGCTACATCGTCTGTGGTTGGATGATTTTACCCTCACTGGCCTTGGCAAATTATAGACGTACAGACTCACAATAATCTTATTCTGATTGGTGTAGTAAAATGAAAAACGTGTCTGAACAAAGACACGCTGCCAATAACCTTGAACCAGAACTGCCGATGTGCACGTGAGTCACTGAAACAAAGTGGGGCAAAAATATTTTCGCGACAAAATCGTGGCCCTACTAATTATTAGGGACCCTGTTTTTTCGCGAAAATAATTTTGCTCCACTTTGTTTCAGTGCCTTACGTGCACATTTGCAATTCTACTTTATGATTATTGGCAGCGTGTCTATATGAAGAGCCGTATATCATTTGTCTGAGCTTGTTACAGTAAAGTCTCTGCAACACCTCACGGCTGTGGTTCGCCTGTAGAATCCCAAGGCTAGAGAGAGTTAAAATATCCAATCACTGACCACGCAGCAAAACTGCAGATGTGTACGTAAAGCACTGAAACAAAGTGGGGCAAAATTCTTTTCGCGGAAAACCAGGGTCCCTACTAATTATACATTATTTTACATCTGTAGAAGAGAGGTTCTAGCAATTCTTTTGTAGACATTCATTGTACGGTTTTAATGCTGTGTTAGGTATTTTTTTACAGCTGTGCAAAAAAAATTGCTCAAAACATTTAAATGGAATGCTTTTTTTTAAATTCAAGTCTAAGAGCACTCATACAATCAACAATTGTATGTAGGCGTTTTGAATATTAATGCACCATCATTCGATCACAAAGAATTATTTTGCTTGATATTGGTTTATTTACACAATGATATTGGTGTACTTTGGTTTAAAAAATCTGAATGAAAAAAAAAAAACTTTAAAAATTTGTTGGTACCAAAAATCTTAGGTACAAATAATGATGTATATGTGACAAAATAATGTAGAGATTCATCGTTATAAGAACTATGTAGCTTTGAAAAAAATATTTTCAAATTCACTGTTCATGCACAATGGAACCAACACATAAATTTATTTATTTGGGCAAAGTAGGAGTAGAAGGCCGAAAATATATCCTAGAAAAATAAAGAGCATTATATTATAGTTAGAAACAATGATTTCCTCCGGGAAAAGTTTACTGTTTGCTTTGCTTGTATATAACATGTCCAGAGATACTGGATATTCGTGGAACCATTGTCGCCATTAGACTAAGCTGTAGTGTCTTATTTGTGATACACGTGAACGTCTTTGAAACGAATCGCACTAGTTCTGTTTTCCCGCTGTTAACTGGACTTTTTGGGGGATAGAAACAGTGCTTCATATAAACTATATCTAGAGATGGTGAAATTTCGCATGTTAGAATCAAATATCCTATGCATATTCTAGTCCCGACCATTTGTCCACTAGCTGCTACTCAGTGGAACAGCAGACAACGAACTAATAGACAGGGCTTGAGTATGCATAGGATATTTAATTCTAACATGCAGGTCATTGAATTCGCGAAATTTCACCATCTCTAACTATAGCTAATATCAAGGGACATCTGATTTTCGCAAAAAGTATTTTGGCCCACTTTGTTTCGGTTCCTTACGTGCTCATCAGTTCTGCTTCGTGGTTATTGGCAGCTTGTATTTGTGAAGTGACGTCTCTCATTTAACTGTGCCAATCATAATAAGGTTGCTACAACGCCACACGTCTGTAATTTGCAGGCAGAATCCCGAGGCACAGAGTATTTAGGAATACAGAAGTGAAATAGCCGGTAGGATAGCGAACTCGGTCACACACGCCAGAAAAATGGCTTTCTTTGCCAGCAAGATGGCGAAGACGCTTACCGCCAATCAGCGTAAGGTGGCTGCCCTGTTAGTCGGCAGTCAGGCCAATAGGAAATCTGCCATGCAGGAGCCAAACACACACGGGGCTGGTATCAACAACCTTGGGCAGCCAATAAGCGGCGAAGTTCGCTCGTATCAATAGAGCCGCCACGTCATTTCACGTCTGTATTAGGCTACTATTTAGTCTATGCCCAAGGCTCGTAAAAATTAAAATATCCAATCACTGACCACGAAGTAGAACTGTAGATGTGCATAAGGCATCGAAACAAAATGGGGCAAAATTCTTTTCGCGAAAAACAGGGATCCCTGCTAATATCTAGAGCAGGCAGGAAAATGTCACGGGTTCGCTGACTTTAAATCTAGTCTCCAAGAATATCTGTGTACTTAATAGACAATAACTATAGAGACATGCAAAATTCGCGTTATCATTTGGTAGCTGACTGAACTTCACTTCCCTGTACATAACAGAGCATAATCTGCGATTAAACTGGCCACGAACTTTTATGTGTTGTCATTTACATGTGTTATGTCTTTACAGAGATTGGCCTCTCTACCGTGTAAGCATTCTCCGCGGCAAGTCACGACAATATCGGCTAGCGGGAGACGTCGAACGAGTCTATAGTCACTTGGAGTCTAGTCAGCTGTCAGAAAATAACGCGAATTTTGCATGTCTCTTAAAAATAACTAGGGCTAGGAGTTTTTCGCGAGTTCAACGACCAAAATGCTAGAATCCATTATCCTGTATATACCGAAGCCCTACCATTTGTCCATTACCTGCTACTCATTCAGACAGCAGACAATGAACGAATAGACGGGGCTGGAGTATGCATAGGACATTGGATTCTAGCATGCAGATCATTGAACTCGCGAATTATTCTTAGCCCTTACAATAACTGCTCGTTGGCTGCTCACTACGCAGTGATATCACATCATTCGCCCTGGATGTAGTTGCTTCTTTATTACGGGCTTAACATCCTCCAGATTGTGTCAAATACGTCAAAAACCATTTGCGAATGTGACACGAACTCTCAAATTTTTTAACTCTAGCGTATGCTCGTAAGAAAACGTAAATTTATCTAGAGTCTCTGCGATAACCACGATTTTGTGGCGAAAATATTTTTGCTCGCTCATGACGGCATGACAAAATCGCAATTTACTTGTCACTGGGACGTGCGAATGACGAATTCGAAAGGACTTACCGAGCGAGATGTGCGCAACGGTAACACACTGGACTCGCAGCACTGGTTCAATTCCCAGCTAAATCCATTCTGATTTCAACCCCTTCCCTCAAAACTGGTCAGTCGAATACTGGAATGGTCCCTTAACAATGACAGTGACTGAGTCGTCACCTATTCCTGCTCTTATGTCAAGTTGTTTCTCGCCGTTTATAACAACTTCCATGTCGACGAGACGTAAAGTCCACTTCCTGAAATTGTATTATAGTACAGGATGTCCACACCGAAATGCTCTAATTTCAACGAGTTCGCATTGCCACAAAAATACAGATATGGAAATGGTGCTAGCTTATATAGCACGGTAGAGGTTCCAAGTTTCATGAAAAAAATCACACCACTTCCACATGAGCTCCTTTAGTCACACGGAAGATATTAAGCCGGTACTCAAGTTCCGTCCACGTCCGCGCCAACATGTCTGGCATGATGGCAGCAATGGACTCCACAATTCGAGCACGGAGATCCCGAAGGTCTCGTACTGCAGTGGCATACACCCTATCCTTCACATAGCGCCACAGAAAAAAATCCAAGGGCGTAATGTCCGGGGAACGTGGAGGCCACTGAATGGGGCCATCTCGTCCAAGCCAATGACCAGGGAATGTGGAGTCAAGAGCACGACGCACATCGAGCGACCAGTGGGGCGGAGCGCCATCTTGTTGAAACCACAGATGTGGTTAGAGGTGTTCAACCTGGGGAAACACATACTGCTCCAACATGTCCAGATACGTCGTCCCGGTGACTGTCTTCTCTGCGAAAAAGAATGGTCCGATGACCATATCGCACATGAGGCCACACCAAACGTTAACGTTTGCGCTGTCTCGCAAATTTTCAATTGTGGAATGTGGGTGCTCCGACCCCCAAATGCGAACGTTGTCCCTATTGACGGTTCCCGAGATGTGAAATGTCGCCTCGTCGGAAAACATGATGCGTGACAGAAAAGCAGGGTCCTGATCGCATCTGTCTAGCATATCACATGCAAAGGCGTATCGTTGGGGGTAGTCGTCTGGTTTCAGGGCCTGCACAATCTGAACCTTGTATGCATACAGGTGCAGCTGCTTTCTGAGTACCTTATGGACGGTCGTCCGCGGCATTTGAAGTTCTCGCGAAGCTTGGCGAATTGATTTTCGTGGACTTCGTTGGAATGCTTCACGGACATTTTCGACCTGTTCATCAGAGACCC
>PNEQ01019610.1:0-45974 GCA_003012365.1 Medauroidea extradentata
GATAGTTATTATATGCCTCTACCTAGGTTAACTAGATCAATTATTTTATTTATATATTTTTTATTTATGTCAGGAATCACATCCTGTAATTTTAATTCAATTTTAATTTTAAATTGAATGTATATTTTTCGTTTTGTTTTTGTTTTGTATCCTCGTTAGGGATCGCGATTTATTCTTTTAATCTCTTACCCAGACGCCTGGATAGGCTTATTAATTGTTGATTTAGAGAATAGTCGAAGGTTTTTGGGAAATTTGAAGGTAATTCTTGGCTTGACTTCGGTAGAAACATGACGCGTTTTACGCAATTTCGCTCTATGCTCTTAAAGCGAGCGCCATCCTAAATGTAGGACATAAAATTGGAAAGCCAAGAGTAAGAAATGAGGATAGGAGGCCAAATTAATGTTGTAGAAGAACTGATTTGTGCCAAATTTTGTTTTGAGTGAGCAATAAATGCGGCCGACGACGGGGACGCCTCGGCATGACGCCATTGCCGAACTATGTTCGTCGATTGGTATGACGTCGTTAAATTAATATTAACAGTAATGTTTTCTGCCTCGACGATACTTTAGGAGTATCTATTATTCTGTTTGCTACATCAGAACATTACATTTTCGTCAGAACATCCAGAAGTTAGTATCATGGCTGTAGGCTACCAAGTCCAGAAGTCCTGAGAATATATTTTTTTAAGAACCTTTTGCCTACCGCTCTAAAGAGTTGGAGTTATAACCGGGAACATAATTATTTATTTCAAAGAAGCTTATGTAATCAGGGTGAAATTTAAACCAGTTAGAACTAACGCCAGCATAGAAGTTAATTTCAACATATATTTTCAAAGGCCTAAATTCATTTATTTAGCAATTATCATCTGGATTAATTTATTACTATTCAAGAACATATCCCTCATTAGTTAATGTCGTAAAGGTGTGTTAGTAGATTACCAGATTTGGTTCAAGCCTATTTAATTACCTTCAGTTTTACATTCAGTACCACTATAACTAGCACTATTAACTATTCAGTCAATAAATTTCTCTACTTTCAAAGTGATATTGTTTAGTAATTACTATTCTAAGAGTTTACCTTGACAAGGGTAAATGTGTTCTATGTTCTGGCATATGTCACAACACTGGTTACACACACAATACTTTCACACCACATAATAAGTAAATAAATACAATAAACTTTCCACCAAATTGAGTCATTATCTCAACATAGTGCTGTCTGAGAGAAAAATCAGTTTTCACTTTGTGTTCAGTTACCATAGATCAATTTTTTTTCTGCAACATGTCTCCTATATGGAATATTGTTGCTTAAAGTGTTTGCAACGTGAAAAGGTCATGTAGTCTCTCATTAAGACTTGCTTATGCATCTCTTTTACACGCGTTATTGCAATGGCTGGCATTGAAAAGCCACACTTTTAAAGTAAATTAAATTCTGCGAGCTGTAATTGAAACCAGTTAAAGGTAAGTTTTACTTGTGAAACATTTACACTGTGCACTATTTCCGTCTACATCCATCTTTTCTCATATTGGGAATCTGGTTTTCTTTGTGTCTGTCTTTTGTTTTTGGGTGTTGTAAAATTCTTGACTGAATTCTATCTTTTGAATTCTTGCTGATAAATAAATAAATTTATACATAAAAGTGACGGAATTCCCCTGGGATTGTTTTTCTTCTGTTTTCTGTGCTTTTCTGTGATTTTTTTTGTACTTTGTTCCTTTGCTTTCAATACAAGTTTGGTCAACAAAACATGAGCAATGCCGGGCGTATGATCACAAACCAATACATTCTAATTTTAAACATCCATTTCAACAAACATTTAAAAATATCATATACATTCTGTGATGAATACAAACCAAAACAAAAACAGATTCTGTTTCACTTTAATTTATAAGGAATTTGTGCCGGTGATGATTACATGTTTTACTTTTTAATTACGTACATATTCGCCGGTTCCGGAAACAGACAAGTTTACTACTAAACATGTAAATCATCAGATTAAATATCTTTGAATACGTTGTACTACTAACGTACTGTACTGTCGTGTTCATGGCATGCGCCATTGCAATATTACGTCGTCCATAAATCTTGGCGGAGGCAAAGATTTCTAGGACGATATAATATTGCATTGACGTATGTCCACAATAGTACAGTACGTTATTATGTCCCATTGCAAGAAACATTCAAAGACATTACGTTGTACTACTGTTCGCCTGTAGTACATGGTTATTTGTATTTTCAGGCACAATCCGTAGTTTCCGAAATCTTCGTTGTCAAAATATAGAGTGCAAAATCGATAAAAAAAAAAAAAAACACCGTTCAAGGACTTGTAAATTGGCAGTGGTTGTATAGTTGTAGCTCACATTTTGTAAACATGAAGAAAGTTGTACAAGCAGTCAGATCTTGCGGTGGTATTGGTTGTACATAAGTGAATGACGTCTTGGCCGGTGGATATCTAAGCAGACTAAATTAGCTCCGTTTCATTCAAGCTCGTATAGCATACCAGTGCACTGGTGTAGCTATAGCAGAAAAAATACGTTTCATTCACAGGATGTAACATCATGTGATTACACTGCGTTTTATTCAAGATGGCGTAGCTACACCAGTGTAATTTTTTGCAGAAAAAATTACATCGGGTGTTGAGAAGGTGTGTAGCTGGTGTAGGCCTAATGAAGTAAACGAGAGCGCAAAGTTTAAGTTAGTTACGTTATGAAGATTTGGTTAAGTGTGTTTGAGAAGAAGGTTTTTACGATTCTTGTAGATGATAGTGGAATAGCAATAGTGAACGACAAAAAGTAACGTATGTTATGTTAGGGGTGAATATGTGTGAGTGAGGGTGGTGCGGGTGGGAGAGAGGGGCTGACACATGGCAGCATTATAATTTCAACACACTTCACATTTCGCATTTAAGGTAAGGTTTTTTTATTGAATTTTGTATTCGTAACAACACACAGAAATAATTTTTGAAACGGACACTAATTCTAAGCTTCTTGTATGATATAGATGACCGATAAAATAAAAACCCGACCATAACTGAATGTCATCATTCAGTTAAAAAGGAAATATTCTCGCACATAAGCATACCAGTTTTAAAAAGTATTCCTATGTGGTATTGTAAGATTCAAAATAAAATAAAAAAAACACTTTAACTTACATACGAAATATGAAGTGTTGATGTCATGTTATTACCAAGTGCTAATCACCACACACATTCAAATTCGCCCATGAGACAAACCTATATTAATTTAAGTCGTTTGCTAGTGCCATTATATTTTTATTTTCACGAACTTGTTTATTGGTCAGTCTTTTGACAAATCTTTATACACAGTCGATTATGCGGCACAAAATTCGCCGAAAGTCGTTTCATTTAACGGCGTTGGTGTAGCTACACCAGCATTCATCGAGACGGATCTTTGATGTAACGGCACTACACCAGCTGCACTCGTGTAGCAACACCAAGATTGAATGAAACGAAGCTATTGCTAGAGGCCAGAGCACGGTCGTAGAAGAACAGGTCTGGACACTTGCCAATCTACCAATGTATTTTGCTTGACCCCCTTGTTGTTTGGCTGTAGTTCGTCAAGTTACCGAGAATGCCGTACTTTTTGGCGCTGTAATTCGGGCGGTCGGACACAAACGCCGCCCACTTTTATTCATTTTTTATATTTATGAAGTAAATAAATATTGCTGGAGCCTTTTCTTAAATTTGTGAGCGAAGGAAGTATTTCACAAATTGTTAAAAAAAAGTACGTTTTGATAAATTGTTTATCTTAGTGGGACGGAAGTGGGCGGGGTCAGAGTCCAACCGCCCTAACTGCAGCGCCAAAGACGTACAACACTCTCGGTAACTTGGTGAACTGCAGCCAAACAACAAGGGGGTCATGTTTCCAGGCGAGTATCCAGGCCTGTTCTTCTACGGCCGTGGGCCAGAGGTTTTCGCAAAAATATTTTTGTACCATTTTATTTCAGTGTTTTACATTCACATCTGCAGCTCTCTACTTCATGATTATTGGCTGAGTGTGCATTTCTGCATAGTCGTATTTGATTTCACTGTGCCAGTCAGAACAGTGTTAACTGCAACACCGCACGTCTGTGATTTGTGGATAGAATCCCGATACGCTGCGATTTAAAACATCCGAAACATTCAATTACTGACCAAAAAGCAGAGCTTCAGGTGTGCATTTGTTCTGGGTAAGATTCTGTTATTTCTCTTGCTCCTTTTTTTTTTTTTTGCATGTGAAGACTATGAAGAATGCTGACGTGAGCCCACATATGATGACGAAACCGAACCTGCAAGAATAATGTTGAATTTCTCCCTGTTACTGTCTGCTTTTAAATGTATATCTTATGTCATTTATTCATTTAATTGTGTATTGTAAATATGACTTGTCCGATATCTTTGTGCAAAACTGTACGCAAAAAAAAAAAAGTATCCAAAGATGCAATAAACTAAACTAAACTAAAGTCAGGCACTGAATCAAAGAGGCACAAAAATATTTTCGAGAATCCTTTCTATCCTTACTGTTAGCGTATTAGAATTCCTAACCTATAAAACATGTACAACCATTACTTTTATCACATAGCCTACTATTTAAACATGGCAAAACTGGATTACGTACTTACTTTCGTTGTACTTCAAGTTCGTGTTCCTTGCAAATAATTCTAGTTCTCTTGCCAGAATTCAGTCATACAGCTACCAACTGCTACTTCGCTTCCCGTCCTTGCACTTACAAGGGCGTAGACAGGAAGGGGGGGGGTCCGTATATTACCCCTCCCCCCCTCCCGAAATATGAAGGACAAAAATTAAACCATACAATTTAGAATTTATCTATAAATTTCGTATGTATGTTTCACATTTTCTCTAGATTAATACTAGAAAACTAGTAAATCTGTTAGGGAGTATTCAGAGCAATCGTTAGTAATATTCTTCACTCAAACATTTTTCATCTGAAAAAAAAAAAAAACTTAATATTGCTACCACTGGTATCTTCAATTTTTCGATACTAAAACTGCTTAAATAGCACCACTTTGCACCTGTAAACCCAGATTTTTCCGGGGGACCTCCCTCGGACCTCCCACTTTGACTGACCCTTTCCAAACACAAATCCTAGCTACGCCACTGTGTAGTTATATTCCTTATTCAGATTCAAGTCGTTTTTCGGCTTCGAGCCGTTGCTTCTTCATAGCATCATCAGTCAATACTGTTAAATTATCTTGCAGGCACAAAGAATTACACTTAGTATTTCTACAAATACACGTGTTTTTAACTGCATCTGGACTATTGTGATCGAATGAGGCAGAATTAGCCTCTCCGCGAACAGCCTAGAACCCATAGATATATAAGGTAAGGTAAGTGGACTCTACGTCTCGTCGACAGCGAGGTCATTAGAGACGGTGAAACAGTTTGCTACAATGACAGGAGCTGGGAGAGGAGTCAGGCATGGCCTTTTTTAAGGGACCATCTCAGCATTCGCCTGGAGCGATTTCGCTAAACCATGAAAAACCGAAATAAGAATGGCTGAAGCCGGGGATTGAACCCGGGACCTCTCGAATGCTGGTGGAAAGTGTTTCCGTTGCGCCACCTCTTCTACTCATTTAGGCAGACATATAAGTGAGTTGTAGAATTAGAATTCGCTGGCCATGTCACAGAGATCATGAAACACGTTACGCATTAAATGTTCAATGCATTTTAATGTAAAATGCATTAATTCGAACTGAAGGCATCTTCTGTATAAATCAACCTGACATACTTATTTTTTGTTTAATATCTTCCAATACCTTTACGAGATAAGGTAAATTTTTTTATTATTTACATTATAACAAACTGAGTGGTACGTGTTAGCCAAAAGTAAAAATTTCATTACCCGCTTAAGGCGAACATTTAAATTTAATAAATACTACAAAATCACTGTTCATATTTTTCTGCAGACCATTAAATAATACGTAATTGTTCTACACTAAATAGACGCCTAGGCGGCAGCCTTGAAAAAAAAAAAAAAAAAAAAGTTATACAAAATGTGAACACAAATCACAACGTAAACGTAGATGCACAGGGCCGGAGTAATACTGCTGTTGGTCTCTGTGATGTAAGCTGTAAAGTACGTAAATTCAATTTTACAGGTCCTCTATTGTTCGATATGTGTCAAGTTTGATTTATTGTTAACGTGAAAGCCGTCGCTGTTAGCTTTTTAGCAAAAACAAACACGCTAATTTTAATGGCCCATACAATTCATAACCACCACTAAAATGGCAGCAGAAGTACAGGCACAAACCTGTTTAAAACAACAATTTTGCGTTTATGTTCTGTAGATTATTATGTGTATGCGAACATTAGTAAAAAATGCCAACCTCGTAAGAGCTGGGTTTCATACTCAAAAATTTTTTACGAACAAACTTCAAATTTTACCAAAAATTTTCTCTAATTTAAATATTATAAGAGATAATATAGACGAGAAAAATAACATATGATATATATTTTTTCTTTACATATTTTCATAATATATTTAAAGTTCTGGATATACGTAAGGGTATATGCATTTTTATGATAATGTTACCAATTTTTTTCGAACATTTTTAAAAAATGGTTTCTATATAAATGCCTCTTTAATTAACTGTACAGTGGCTGTTGGCCAATTACCTCTGCCGTTGGTATTCAGTAACATATTTTTTTTTTCCTTTTCTTTCGTGGTGCGCCTTCGTCCAGTCATTTTTGTCATCCATTTGTAGAAGTAACCCCATTTACGGTTACAGATACGTCCAAGATAATAATTAAGTGGTTTTCATGGCTGTTTTTGCATTACATCAAAAAGTTAAGTCACTGGGAACATTTATTGCAATGAATCTGTGTTAATTATTTAATAAGCATGGCAAAGTATGTAGCCAATACTTGTGCAAAGTAGTATTGTTATGTACACGTACACATTTTTATCAAAGTTAAATATGGAAGAATTCGAAACGATGCTACGAAAACCTTACACAAGATTTATTCTGTTTTTAATCTTTAATCGTGGAGAGTAGTTTTTTCAGTGATCTTTGAACGTTTCTTGCAATGGGTTTGTTTTATGAACATGTTCACAGTTTTATCAGAATGGGTCACCTTCTGAAAGGAAACTTGCCTACGCTACTACATCTGTATGCACTGTGGAAGGTAAAAAAAGTCACTACTGTAGCAACAAATACAAGAAAGAGGCGTACCAATAATTGGTCACGCTTGCGAAAACAGTTCACGAAAAGTCAAATGTACATTTGCTCTGTCAAACTCAAAGTTTAATGTTATTTCTGTCAGTATACTGTAAAAATTCGTTTTCGCTTTTGCAATGAAGCTGTTTGTAATACATGTTGCAAACGTTATTTTTGTACAGCTGCCAGTTGTCCTTATACGTGTGATTCTACAAAGAAATAATTCATAGTGTTACACAGGTTTACCAACTATTCATCCAAAGAGTTCCTATGATGATGGTAAGTGGTGTTCTGTCCAAAGGCAGGTTTAGAACCACGGTAGGAGGTATGTGATGAAAACATCGACGCCTCTCGATACCGCTGAAAAGTAATAATTGTTCTACTACTATCCTATCCTGATTAAGTATTATTTAATACAAATAATGTGCGTAAGATGCTATAGATAAATTGTATGTATGTTGTATTTGAATTTCTCACCTTCACAAACTCTTCCCTCCTCCCCTCAGTATTTCAAATATCACGTCACGTGTCTCAATGATAATATTTCCGAGAGCTCGCGCTGATATAGCAGTTTAGAATTTTCTAGTCATCCAACGATCTCGGAGTTAAGAGGAACCCAAGCGTTGTTATATGTCTGTCGTTTACGGGAATCGGATCTCTCATCATCGCCAACGCGATAGAAGCGTTCCGAAACACTCTGAGCTCATCCGCAAATAATTTTAATAGTCGTCTTTTAAGATTATTTCAAGTTTATGCAAATGCTTTAACGATATTAATGTCAATGTTTGGAAGTATTATTAATTTTCTCTGAAATATTAATATTTTATTTCAATTCCATAGTTCGGTATAACGTAATAAAAACCATAATTTTATTTATAAACGTAGAAAAAACCCTCCTGGCGTATGCACACAACTTTGGTAAATATGCTGTGAATTGCGTAACATATTCGTAGATGCCAATGATGCAAATGCAAGTCTACAAAACAATAAACTGAGATTTGCCTTGTGCATTAATTGTTGTATTTCCTAATATACCTAAGTTCCAATTTGAAATTGTTCTGTTCATCCCGTATAAGCGACTTTCGTTACATAACAGTCATGTTCTGCGTCAGAACAATCTTTCCTGCTTCACACCGACTACTCCGCTTTTTTTTTACTTTTGAGGAATTGAACAATCGATATAGCGAGAGTGGCTGATTATCTTAAAACGCAACAATAAAACAAAATAATTAAACAGACAAATGAACTAAAACATATATGCAATTTACAGTTATTGGCAACGAATATATGACACACACAATTCCAAAAAAAAAAAAAAAAAAAAAAAAAAAAAAAAAAAAAAAAAAAAAAAAAAAAAAAAAAAAAAAAAAAAAAAAAAAAAAAAAAAAAAAAAAAAAAAAAATCAGTCGGTTAAATCTAAGAAGACAAAATTAGGAGGTAAGGAGACAAATTACGAAGTAATGTAGAAATGGCGACAAAGCCAAACGAGAACGAGGACAACGCAAACGACTACAGCTGATGTGTAAAACAGACAGCGAAAATAATTTACTGTAGACAAAAATATCAGTCTTCCTTAGACAACAAAAGTGGCGTATCAGGAGTCGGCATCTTAACATGTACAGCCTGAGACACTGCATTCGTTTGTGTTTCCTTCGTTGTCATCGTCCGATGTTGTCGCCATTTTAAGAGCCAGTAACCCCCTATGTTTTCTGTGCCTATTTTTGTCTCACGACACACAGCTATTAATGTTATTTTTTATTATAATAACTGAAATAGAAAAACTCTTAATTATACAATTTTTTTATGAATTTTAAAAAAAAATTGATAATATTTGTTAAATTTCATTAACAAACATAACTATGAGTTCTTACATGCCTACAAAAATGTAATATTAATAGCTATGTTTCTTGTGTGATACTTGAAGTTTTTGGTTCAGAAACAAAAATAGGCAAGGAAAACCAATAAACCAATGGCTCTTAACACAATATATTTTGTTACTTGTCTCTTTGTCTTACTTGTATGTTTTGTCTTTGCTGATATATCAGTTACATTACATTTTTTAATTGTTTGTATGCAGGGCCGCCGACAAGGGAAAAAGAGGGGGGAGGGGCTAAAAGGGGCAAATGCCCAGGAGCCCGAGCCCATGAGGGACCCTGGGCAGTGAACTGAATAGTAATGAAATACAACTTTTAGAAAAATTATTTTTCCCCGCATATAATACATATAATTTGTCGCATTTCATTGCTTCCTGTGTTACTAAGCAGCAAAACTACTGTTACGTTCAGTTTTTATTGAAAAAAAAAAAGAAGAAAACAGTGGGATTTAGGATGGCATGGGACCCTAAAGACATACTTGCACAGGGGCTCGAAAATCCTGTCAGTGGCCCTGTCTGTATTTTACGTATTTGTTGACAACAGCTAATAATGGTCTCTATTTCCTTGTTTATTTTTTTGCGTTTATTTCTTATTATTTTACTGCGGGTTTCCTGCGTATTAGCAAAATTAGGTCACATTGACGTATGTCCATATAATTTTTTCAATTTGTCATACATCACTATCGTATAAATTGTTCAAATATCACTTATTTATTTCTGTACGGCATGCGTTTTGTCTTATTTGGCAGCAGAAGTGTTCGTGTTCTGTAATGGTTATGTAAATAATATGATAAAATATAGTGAAAAAAAATTATGATAATTTTTAATTTACGACGTTATATAAAATGTTGTATTACTCGAACAGTTATAAAAATTATTTAATACGTAAAACAAAATTGTTTTTCGTATTTTACTTATGCGTATTTTGTCATTCCACATGAGAATTCGTTCAGGAGAATTCACTACTGTAACTTTAATAGCGTAGATTATAAAATTTTGCAAAAATAAATAAGTCAAGGAATTTCTAGTGTCATCCAGCTATAGTTTATTTACGTATTCACTACAACTGTACAGACTCGTTTACAAAATTCCCGGAAATATTTACAACCCAAACCATTTAGAGACTTTCAGTAACACCTTTAGAATGTGCCCACATTGGCTCCCAGTTTCTGTAATCCAGAAGTAAGCACGCTACTGTTTCACGTTGGCCATTCAGATTTTGTACGTTTACGGTTTTCGTAAAATTTGCATGGCCTGACGGTTCTTTGCTTGATAAACCTATACGTAGTTGCTGTAGTGACCACAAACAATAAACCATTGTTCAGTTGTTCAGGCACGCTACAACACGGTATCATACATATTATTTTGCTCACACTAAGCATTTATATATATATATAGAGCCTATATATATATATATATATATATATATATATATATATATATATATATATATATATATATATATATATAATCATAGAGGATGGACTGAAAGGTTTTGAAGCTTTGCTTATAAACTATATGAATATGGGGCACACAGCTATAGAGAAGAAATTCAAGCATGAGCATACATGTTTGTTGTATTACATAACGCGCCAATGTTGACTTCTGTTTTTCAACTCAGAACTACTGCATGAAAATTGTATCCTATGTTGAAATCTATTGGAATTTTTGCTTATGCTATACACTGAAATTAAAAATTTGGAAGAAGTTGAAAAATATTTCAATGATAAATAGAAATCGAGTGTGTGTTGAGAAACATGAGTCAAGAGTACTTGAAAATAACTTTGTGTAATGCTGAAATAATGGGAGTGAATCAAACAAAACTCAAAATTTATTTGTTGAAAGTGAACTGTGTTTCTCGTATTTTTAAAAGGGTTTTCCATTATTGAAATACATTGGGAATTTTATTGCTAAAAACGTCGATGGCTTATCTCTGTTTTGACAGACCCGTCAGGGCTTACCGCAACCACTCATATTAAAGTTAGCGCTAAGAAATATTTACTATCGACATCTGAGTACGTGTGGGTACCATAACATTGTAACACTTACTGCAGGCTGGTGTTAAAATTAACGAAGCACGTGATGGCAGATTGTCAGTCAAAACAATCATAGAGCAAGATTGGTCAAGGACAATGAGCATATAACATACTGGTCCACTGATGCCAGAAAGCATTGTTTCCTTGGTAGCTGCATCATTTACTTTTTGGTACAAAAGTTATAGCCCAATAAACTGTTTGTCCTAAATTCAATTTGACTTTTGTTCCTGGTGTTTGAATATCAATAAATATTATTCTTTGAAATGTCGTTTTAATTGTTCGTTCGTTGTAGGTTGAAAAAAAAAAAGTTTCATCAGGGTTTCAGAAATTTTATCTCCATTGAAGGGGTATAGATGGAAAAAATAACAGAAATACTCTCCCTGTATTAAGAGTTCATTAGAGTGATTTGAAGCCCCGTGAGTGTTGTCCTGTGTAACAATGTTTGTAATAAAAGACGGTCTAAATAAAAATATAATTTATTTGTAATAATATACAACACGAACATATTCAGATCAAAACTCCGTAAATCTCTCTTTGTATGAATACACAAGGATACGGATTTAATCTAAGTTACAAAGTAGACATTTATGTGCGGAAAAAAATTGCACACTACGATAACGTAGAAGTAAAAATTTTTGTTGACATTATGTAGTCAGAATGAAAACTTGGTATTTTTATCCCAATATAAGTACAAACTTCTTCAAAACAATCTTAAGAAATGAGAGGCAAAGTTAACAGTTCAGTTAAATTACTCAATAAATAATATTTTATAAAACAGTTTTGTGCCTTCGAATAATAAATGATCGACACTATTCTGGTGTCTATGCAAACAGCCAATGGGTAAAACTTCAGAAATTACTCTATTGGTCAGCTCCGGTGATTTGAGATTAGTGCCACGTAGTTCAGCTGAAGCGATAATATTGGTAACAAACTTCTTAGTCACATTTACTTTTGCATTAATGAGAGTACTGACGGTTGTAAACGTAAATATTTAACAAATAAAAGTGCATGTTTACAGTATTATGTGTATGCACATGAATACGTTGACTATATTTAACTGACACTTGTACATTTATATACAAAAATGTACGAAGTTGAGTTTGCAGTATGCAGAAGTCACAAAATATCTCTATACTTGGAGGTTTCATTAAAATGAAATGAAAAACATTTTTTTCCTTACCTACTCTGCAAAAACCAACAAACGTATAAAAATTGCTGTAGACAAAAGTCGGTACGAAAAATACTATCACTATTTTCAGGACATCACTTCACAGACGCTATGTATTTTTTTTTAATGATTACACATTGAATTATGGGTTCTTTATTGTGTAACGCATAATTCTGGTAGTTTGAATGACGTTATGCAGAAAGTATCTAAGCCACAAACGTAAAGAACAGACAAGAAACTAGCTCGTAAATAATTGTACATTAAAACTTCAGTATCTAAGCAACCAAAGTCAAACTATGAGGCAGGGTATTTAAATATGAGAATATATTAATTTATAAAATAATAAAAACAAATTAAGTAACAATGTTTTATGTCCTACTTTATCAAATGTGGGATGGTCTACTTTCTGCATAACGCCAGTTGTAATAGCTATTGTGGTCTGCTATTTTGGCTGGGAGTACTTTCTTATGTGCGTTATGCGACATGGAAGCTATTATATACTATTTTGTTCAACACGAAATCATTATTCACCTTCATTCACCGTACCCAGTACTCAGTCAGATATTATTCATATGTCACTCAGTCCACTGTGTATTCAATGTAAAATTGTTGAGCGCTACTTCTGAATGAAATATTTAGGTTCAACGACTTCGTGGCAGACAAAGAGCAATTGGTCATAATCTGGTGCACTCTGCTTCTCGGTTTCAATACATTTAAATCGTGCCGGACGATACCGCTAGTCGGCGGGTATTATCGGGGATCTTCCGTTTCCCCGCCCCTTCATTCCGACGCTGCTCCATACTCACCTCATGTCACCCCTCACCAGCGCTCAAGACCTCGATGTTAAGCGCAGACCAAAAAATCTTTCACTCGCTCGTTCGATATATTTAACTACGTTTTGTAGCTCTCGCACTCGAAGAGCGAGGCACTGCTGTGTTCTGAATGCCGTAATACCAGTCTATCCCGATGGCAAACTAAAACCAGGTTAATATGACGATGGCGCACTTAGTTACTCAGAAACACCTGAAATTTAAAGGATAAGGCCTAAGAACTGCTTCATTCTGGGGAGTTACGAAGCTTGTACAGGATACTCTGTCTGCCGATGAGTTAAGAGAAGCGGTAATAAAAAAAAAAAGAGAACTTTATGCATCGCATGTTCAACGATTTTAACTGTATTTATTAATGGAGTATGTTCCAAGCAAATAAATCCAGTAATGCACTCCGATTGCACAGTTCTTTCAAAGATCATTTCAACGACTTTAGTAAGGCAGGATTCAGAGGACAACCGGACTTGCAGCTAAACATAGTTTTGACAGGTCTTTTTTTAATAAAATCGTTAGACATTAAAGGGAGGAGACATTTAATATGATCACGCTTTGCATTTTCCCGCGTGAGTATTTGTCACACATAGTCTATACAAAGACAGGTGAAAGAATAAAACATAAATAAAGTTCGTAAACCAAGTTAAATCAAGCATTAAACTTAATTAAAATAATTTTGGCGGCAACTGCACGTTTTCAGAAGACGTTTAGAAAATACCAAAACTAAGGTTTTCAGTGAACTCGAGGTACGGAATATATTTGACATGAAGTGTGAAACATCCAAATCATCAATATGAAATTGTCTTGCCACATGTCAGTCTTACGTGATTCTGTGGTAAGACGAACGTTTTGAATGCATGAACTAAGTTTTGATAAGATGAGTAATGTGACTATATTAATAACTCATGTAAATCGCGTGGTTTATGCGTATTTTAGTCCCGATTATTTAGTACCTGAATAATTTATGGAAAGTGAAATAGATTTGATGCTTATCACAGAACAAACGTTCATTATCAGAAAACAAATTGCAAAATTTATTTTACATATAAGTAACAGCGTTTCGTTGAAACAAATCATGTTCAGAAACTAGTATCGGAATTTAAATATCTTTTTCTTTCGTTTAATGGCTTAGTTTCCAATGCTTTGTACTTCATTGTGACAATTTTGACACCTTCGACTTCAGTTCGATGAAAAGAATACAAACTAACAATGAGACTGTTACGTAAGATAGTTCAAAGACTTCTTTTCAAATTATTTCCTCTTGATTGTAATAATTTTGACATCTTCAAGTGAATTTCATTCAAAGGAACAATCAGTCTGTCACTTAGACGATTATTCTAAGGTTTCTTTTAAATGATTTGGACCTTATTTTAACAATTTTGACATCTTCAACTACATTTCGCCGAAAAGAATATGAAACTAACAATAAGGCCTGTCACTTTCAAGAAGTAAACACTTACTTAATTGCTAATATCTTTATTATTATCTTATCGTCTACATGTAAAGATAAGAGAAAAGATACGTGCTGTCCCTAAAATAATTGTTGTCTTAACCAAAGATTTCGTACAAAAATCTTCTTTTTCGTTACATGAAAAAATTAACTTCTCATATTCTGAGGAAGCAAAACATCAAAAATATAATCTGTAAACGGAAATCCATATATATGTTCAAAGTTTTCCAAATTTCATCCAGTTACTTTAAGTTGTCTGAGTACAGACTAGACGATTGCACGCTGGTTCATAAACGGATTGATGTGAAGTTTAAAAATGTCACATATCCATCTTACTTGATGTGGTGACTATGAACTGCCAGAAGCACTTAAAATCTTTGGAATTCAGTCTACACGAGTTTGCAAAACCAATCGCTTCGGCATTAAAAAAATAGCTAAGCGACTTCTTTATTTCCAACTCACAACTATAGCGAAGAAAACAAGTAAATTTCACGTACAGCACTGCTAACATTAATGGAAGTAGAAAATATTTGGTGAATTTTGTACGACTAATACAGCATTAACATTTAATCTGTAATTTTTGCTAAGGTTTTTACGCACAGTTAGGTTATGAACGTCGAAACAAAATCTTTGGATCAACGTAACATGATCTATAGTGATAATGCTTGCTGAATTGTAGAATCAGATCTTCATTGTATTTTTGCGCATGACAGCTACTCGTGACCACATGACCAAAGCTATACAAAATTAACAAAGCAGAACGTAAGAATTTTAGGCAAATCACGGATTCCCATCAAAAGTCTTGTATTTTTGTATTAATCTGTGTGACCCAGTCCCAGAACCACAAGCATCTTGCATGAACAAATGAGTTTCCCGCATACACCTGAGATGTTTAGATCATTGTCATAGATCTAGGAACTTCTGTCGTATCGCAGTAACAGAGCACAAATCCAGAATTTAATTTGAATCACAGTTGTCAAGCATTAACATCAACAATTTTGGCTGTTCAACATTAACTGGTGAGTGAGTTACTTGGAATCCAGTGTAAATGAAACTGTGCAACTATTATTACAGACGGTGAAATTTCGCGAATTCAATGACCTGCACGTTAGAATCAAATATCCTATGCATACTCAAGCCCTGCCTATCAGTTCCTTGTCTGCTGTTCCGCTGAGTAGCAGCTAGCGGACAAATGGTCGGGACTTGAGTATGCATAGGACATTTGATTCTAACGTGCAGGTCATTGAATTCGCGGAAATTCACCGTATCTAACTATTACACTCTACAACAGCCTACACTGCTGAAAGGAACATGATATGTCTGTGCGTTTATTATCAATTAAGCAGCAAAACTGGGTATTCCCTTGTTCTACGAGTTTTGCAGTAACCAGGAAAACCCAATACTTTGAACAATTGCAGCGCAACTTGAACTGTTTGCGATGTTTGCTTAGTTGCAGTGTGGATTAAAAAACGAATCTGTTAATAACGCAATTGGCGTAGTGCAAAGTGAACACCAAGACTATTTTGCCACAAAGCAATCTCATACCACATTTTGTAACTATTTTACACTACTTCACTCGTAGAAAAAAAGTCATTAAAATTCCTCCTAATTCATCTGATACGAAACCTGAATGGACTACCGAAACAGCAGGCAGGCTCGACATATCTGTGCAGAGACCGAGTACGGTGACGTTAGGCACGCAGAACATATTACATTAGACTATGGAGTTATTCATGTCAGTTCATCGTAGGCGAACAAGGCGCCTTCACGTGTGAGGCGGAGTCCTAGTTGAC
Organism: Medauroidea extradentata; assembly: GCA_003012365.1. Taxonomy (NCBI): domain Eukaryota; kingdom Metazoa; phylum Arthropoda; class Insecta; order Phasmatodea; family Phasmatidae; genus Medauroidea; species Medauroidea extradentata. The sequence goes on from PNEQ01019610.1 coordinate 16,315, forward strand.
TGCACGTCATAGTGCGAAGACAACCCCGAATGCCGGCGTCCTCAAGCGGAGAGGACGTTTTACGGGAGGAGCCACTGAAATCTCAGAATGGTCTGGACGGAGGCCCGGGGGCGTCACAGCTTGGTGAAGGTGCCCTCGAAGATGATGGACACCTGCGGCGTCTCCTTCTCTTTCTTGCACTCGGCGGCCGCCTGGCGTCGGAGGTCCGACTTGATGAGCCCCGTGAAGATGGTGCCGAGGGCCAGCAGAGCGCACAGCCCGATGTTCGCCCAGAAGTCGTCCACGTGCTCCGTCACGTGGCTGTAGCTCTGGGTCATCGCGACGGCGAACAGCTGTACGGAGCCGTTGAGCAGGCCCGACGACGTGCCTTCAGGCTCCGGGTACGTCAGCTCGGCCGCAAACTCGAAGCCGACCGGTAGGAAGCCCGTCATGAAGAATCTGCCAATGACAAAGTGTTCCCATGTGACTCACTTCGCAATGCATGCCCCTATCTGAGCACAAACACCTTTAAAACGGTTGTTTTCACGAAGATAATTATTTTAAACAAAAAAAGGTTAAACGTGTCGTAAAGCCACATCATCGTATAATTAGGTTTTTCAAAATTAAAAAATTATACAGTTTTGAAGATGATGAGTTTTCAGCTGTTTGCAACCTCAGGCAACCTGAGGCGGATCTAGGCGAGAATGATATAGGCTGTTCGCTATAAACTGAGCACTCAGCCGAACATTTAATTAATTAAAAAGATGTTTCATTGGGCCAATAGATGTTAACTTTTTTTAAGTGTTGAAACGTATATACTCGTTTTTAGTTATACGGTAGTTTTCATATTAAAAATAGTGAGAATGGCTGCTAAACTGCTGAAAAAAACTTTAGGCAGTGCTCACTTTATCTTGAACGACCTATACTGCAGTGGTTCGCCATTGCCTTTCGCAGGATGAAGATAGACGGGACAATACAACACCGGAGAGGTAACTGTAAATTTTTCTCCCCGGCCGGGAATTTATCCCGGAACCCTAGACCTCATAGTCAGGACTCACTTTCGTGCTTTGGAAAAATTAGGCTACATAGAAAAAGCAGTTTTTCAAATCATCATTGTGACAATTTTACTGTGCATGCTCTCTTTTAAGATTAAAATTATATCCTCAAAACCTTCACGAATATTAGATCTTGGCTTTGAGAAGCATCAGGACAGGAACGTAATTTAGATGTTTAGTTGGTAATATGAAAATATTTTCTGACCTTTCTTGTGATACCAAAACAAACGTCTGATGAGTAGTTAATGTTTTTATTGATGACTGAGCATTCCACTCGTCCGCTCGACATCGTAGCTTTCCATAACCCTTAATGTTTCTACTTCAAAGCGGTGTACCGCTCGTTGGATTCACTCCAGACGGTAACTTGTGTGTATGTTTTGGCCTTTTATTTCGTAAGGAATACACATGTGGAGATTACCGTATATTTGATAAGCATCCTGTGTAGTAAACAGTGAATTTAAGCGTTCTAGTTTAACTCACCCGAGCGCTGCTGATGTAGCGTACACCACCATTATCTTGCCAGAGCTCAGGGTGAAGGTGAATCCCACCATACCTATGAAGGCGCACAGGTACAGAACGAAAGATGTCTCCCTGAAAATATACATAGAGAAAGTTGAATAACAGTGTGTAAATATTTCTTTACATTTATACTATAGCTTAATTTGATAAACACTATATTTTTATGCCGAAAGGCTAATCAGAGGTCGAAGAACGATGTAAAATTAATTCAATTTTATAATTATAAAAGGAACACACAACCATTCTTCCACAGAAACCCTCGAAATATAAGCTGGATTTCCAACTAACTAAATTATTGGATTTATTGTTAAAATTTCTCAGCGCAGTGTCTTGACGGTTATATCTTAGATAAATATTAGATACTAGAATGTTGACGGATGGCGTTTTGTGGATTTACTGTACGGTGAGATTAACACTGTAAGGTTGTGCGATTTTCAATAGATAATAAGTACAGAAGCAAGGTTTCAGAAATCTCACAATCGCAATTTTGCTGGAAAATACTCATGAAATTATCGCATTCGACGATATACTTCAAATTCAATACGTGATGGTTTTCGCACTACAACATTGTGTTGTTGAGGATATATGTTGTTGAGGATATAAACATTTTTAAGTTAAAGTAAAATTGAAAACGTGATGTCTGCAACATTTATGCGATATTTCCTATACAAATGTGAGAAAACTATGATATCGAGTGCGAGCTCAGTAAGAACAGTTATGAGCCATATATTGCATCGATGTCAAGAATAAAAAGTTATTGAAAAGTGGATACGAAGAGTACTTACTGAACGGAGGCTTGTGGAGAGATTGCCCAAAGTTGCCCATTATTTCTAAAGTAATATAATTATAACTGTTTAGGTTAAATAATTCTCTGTTTTGTAACATAATTATTCCGAGAATATCTGCTAGCCTGTTCGCACACAAAAAGGAGGACCAAGGTCAATCGGAAATCCTTGCCGAATTGTTTTTACTATAGCGTCACTTAAATGGTCTTGGTTGAACTTGAAAGTAAACAGCTGTATGCACCAAGTTAAGCCAGCCAAAGTTATACAACTTCAGAAATTGCAGAGCGGCATATCATTCAAAGCAGAAACCCACCGAGTTTAGTCAATTGAGGACCTCAAAAGGTGGGTTTAGCAGCATTGATTAACACATTTTTACTCCATGGAAATGTTTACGGGAGTTGTGTGTGGACAAGTGTGTTTGGAAAATGTCTAAAGGTGGGATCTCACTCCATACATTGGATTCTCCATTTACATATTAGTTTCTTTTAAATTACTAAACATGTATTATAGCAGTTCAATACTCTACAGATGCCTTCGGATATAGTCACTAACTTTAATTTAAGCTTTACCTCATGGTTATGACACCGCGAACATTAATTTTGGATTAAGAAGTACATGCACAAATTTAAGTCATACGTCAGGTGTTATAGATTTATGATCATATCACAAGGTAATGCATTTTGTCAAAGAACTTTAAACTATGTATTGAAAATAGTGTTCTTTAACAAACGCTTAATAAGAAAAAACAGTAACTGTAAAATGACTTATTATATCTCACCTTCAGGACTCTACTTAGCTACAGTGCAGCCACAGAGTGTTATAAAAGTAGCTATGTTTCATTGCATTATTATTTTTTTGGACCAATTTCAAACATGGCTCAGATAGAAGTAAATTTGCTACTGTTTTATAAGTACTGCGAAAGAAAACTACTGTCTACAAAAAATATTCACTCATAATTACATGTGAAGAATAAATTTTAAAATTTCATAGTGTTTATTTTAAGTAGAAAATAAAAAAATTCTGCAGTGTGTCATACATCAGTATTCTTATAGAAATAGTAATAGATTTTAACACTAATTCCTGATTTAAGTTCCGTGGCTGAATGCCTTGCATTTCATTATTCCTTAAATCATCAACTGTAACAGAACTAAGAAACAAAGACCAAACACACGAGATTCTTGAAATTAGTACATACGAGCGAGTGTTTTCTTTTATGAATAGTATTTCGAAAATGAATCGTTACGTCATCAAAAATCAAACAGGTGGTACACGATAATACAAGACATGGTGTTATTTTGTGTGCTACGTACTGCATGATCAACAGCAAACATTAAACCACGTTTTTATGAACGAAATCACTCTCTGGTCAGTCAGTCTGTTCGGTAATCGTTTTAAAACTAATAAAACATATTTCAGAACTGGATGTTAGTGCAATATTAGCTCGCTTTCTTGTCTGTTTGTCTTCTCAGTACAAATTTTGCTTGTTTGGAATCGATTGTATATTTCACACACACGCAACATTACAATGCAGAATTATTATTCAAATAAATAATTTTTAAAACAATGAATTACGTTTTTAAAACAGGCTGAAAATTGTAAAATAATGAATATACATATGATAATACTTGTAAGATTTTAAACGAAAACCGCGTGTTACATGAAATATATAATTGATGCATGAATAGTTCACCTAAATCACTCGAAAATGTTATTGCACTGTAAATGATATGAAAGGTTGTGTAAGATTTTTCAATGACAACAAATCTCTATACTCCTTACAATTATCTATTGCATGCACCCCACGTTTTTTGTTTTAAATCATACAAGCATTTTCATATGATAAATTATTACATATGTTTAGTCAGTTTCAAAAACGTGGTGCATAGAAAAGGCTTTTTTATTCACATAATAATTTCCGAAGTTGTTAGGAAATTCAGTGACTTTCCTTTTTACGGTTATGCAATACGAAAAGTACAAATAATGACTTCGAACAGATGGAAAAATTACAATTTTGACCAAGTGTTCACTGTACCAAAACACTCGCATGAGAATTTCCTAGCATTCACTAACATATCTGTACTCATTTCAAGGCCAATATGTGTGTTCGTGAGTGGAGGTCTAGTTACGAACAAGTTCTATCGCACTGTTCCGATCGAAGAGATAAACGATGATCTGTGACAAATATATTTCAATAACAATTATCACTGACAACATTACATTCAGTTATGCACTTGTAATAAAGTTGTACGACATATTTCTCGTTAACGTATCTCAGTGCAATAATTTTGCAATCACGGGCTTGATATTCGAACCCGAAGTCTTGACGACTAGAAGGCATGAGCTGCCCGTCAACAAGTTTCGCACAATAAATAAAACTTACACATGACGCACTTCTGACTCACGAGGCCATGGTGGATGTACTTACTTGTACTTGTGTGTCTTGTCGAGCACGAAGCCGCCGAGGGCCGAGCCGATCATGCCCGACACGATGATGACAAGACCGATCCTGCCGGCATCTTGAACTGCACCCTGACACACAACAGTGCACACTCAGAACACAGCCTCGTCCAACCGGGTCATAGAGTAAGTAGTGAATAGAGAGGACGCATATAATATATGTTATATATGTACCTGTCGCGTCTCTGAAAGACAAAATAATGAAACCATTTCATTTTTCTGTTCCAGCCATTAAGAAAATTGCTTAAAACATCAAGCGGTTTTGTGTCTCTAGTGTTATGTCTCGGTATGGAGTAGCGTCAAATGAAACGAGTTCTCAAGATCTATGTTTTTAATGTGTTCTCACATGAAGTTATTGACATAATGGACGATCCTCGGAAATCTGACACGCTGGAAGACACAGTGCGGCTACCATTGCCAACATATCAGTTGTGCCAACTTGACATGTATTACATCTAGTAAGGATTTAAGCTGGATTTACAACCAACACTTAGCATACGTACGTGCGTGTTAAAATATAAACACTGAGTGTGCCTGCAAGCATTCAGATAGTCACGTGGCTGAGTTGGTCCACTTTCTACTCCTTACGTACGTACGCTAAGTGATAGTAGTGAATTCAGTTTTAAATAGTCCGTAAGTACGTAAGGCTGAATAAAAAATAATACTATATATACATTTAATAATTCCTCTTTTTGTTGAAAATTATTTTATTTATATCGTTCCAAAACTATTAAAATTCCGTAATTAAATACCGATTTTTACACTTACAGAAAAAACGTTTGTGAACATCAATATTATATGGTGTTTTGAATCCAATTGAAATAAGCTTACGAACGTGCATACGTACGTACGTTAAGTGTGTTTGAGAGTTAGGCTTAATTTCATTACAGTTTAGGATGCATACAGTTTGACAAGGGTACTAAATTGTACTAAAATGATTATCTACAGGGAGTATGGTCAGCATGCATTCGAGAAAGTTTGCTGGTTATATATTTTTTGTACAGTAGCTTCTGGGTATTTAAGTCATGTATTATTTTAATTAATGTTTTTTTTTTTAACTTAAACCTCTATCCAGATTCGTTGCTGAAAATTGAATTTTACGTAGATATATCCCTTACCTTGACGCACAAACCGTATGTCAAAAGCAATAATCACTAACCAATAAAACATTATAAACCAAGATGCAAAAGAGCCTTAAGAATGCCAATCGAGGAATGGCTTGACTGATTGTGAAGGATACGGAGAGGACCAAAAGGCCCAACCCATTATGAAGAAGATGATAAAGATCTTGCTGCACTGTCGAAGGTTTAAATGCTCTTATATTACTATTCTCTGCCCTCTTAGTAGCTGTGGCAAACGAACACATGAGGACGATGAGGCGACGTAGCAGTGGAGGAAATGGCAGAAGACGTCCGCTACATTCCGAACTCCGCGGGGAACGGAACCCATAAAAAATAAATATCGTTTGAGGATGATACCCAGAGAGCCTGGGTATCACAACCCGAATTCAGAGATATTATTACTGGATGCTCGTAGGCAATCTACGTACCCCAAAGAATTACATGAAATGAAGCTATACGATGGAGAAGCGCCGGAATGATAAAGAGGGAGAAACTAAGGATCCCCGAGAAAACACACCGGTTAGCGACATCGTCTAACACGATTCCCATATGCGAAAATCCGGAGACCGACCTTACCGAGTATCGGACCAGATCGCTTTGGTGGTAGGCAAGTGGTCTGACCACTCGGCCGCCGCGGTCCCTAGAAACCCAAGAGGGATGTGAGGATCTGCCTCAGCTTCTGGGTCTTCAACTTGCACGACAGCATGGGCCACAATCACAATTTGAGTGACTTCTGCGGGCCACTAAGGACCACTGCGGCATGGCGAAGTGTAAAATACTATTTAGATTCCCAAACATTCACAACTGAAAGTGCATGCTTAATTATTTTAAAAAAGGCCGACTGGGCACTACAAAGACCTCTGAGAGCCATCTGTGGCCCTCGGGTATGGCGTAGAAGACCACTGGTCTAAGCACCACGTGTACACACCTCATAGTGTCGCAGGATGATGTTGTTGAGGAGAATGGAGAGGACGTAGTAGACGCCGACTATGATGCCGTAGGCGAAGAGCAGCAGCACGTAGTTGGGGTTGGTCATCAGTCTGCGCAGAGAACCCATGAAGTCGACGGGCACGTCGCTGCTCTGGAGGGCCGCCTGTGCTGGGCTGGGCGGCAGCGGCGGCGCGTCTTTGAAGACTGCACAGACATACACGTGAAGCTTGTATTTTCTCATTCTGTTACATTCTTTCCTTTAACTGAGGTGACTGACCAGTACAGTCTGTCTCGCATAAGAATTCCAGTGTTTGACAATTCTGAAAACTATCATGTGTACAAATTTCTACCGAAAAATACTTCATATTTATAAGTACTGTACAATTTGAGAGCAAGCTGAGTGTGTTTGTTCACAAATCACTTGTAGCAGTCAAAACACAGCTTGTTCAATGGAAACAGCTGTAAAAAGGAATGTGAACACAACTGTCAAAAAGTGGGATTCTTACGTGAGACAGACTATAAGTATATTTTTAGGAACGGTATTTATCAGTCAGTCGTCCAAGAAGTGAAACAAATCGGAAAGTTAATCTGCAGCAGTGCTTACAATAAAGAATGACGTCTACGATTCCTGAAAATATACCCTGGTTATGTCCTTAGTAACCTATATGTCTCTCGTAAACTCATATAAAATAAAGTAAAGAGAAATTGTGGTATAATGATATAATGCATATCAGTCAAAAAAGTACATCATGAATTCGTATGACTCCAAAATAGTAATAATGGTAACACAATAGTATCACCGCTTTGCAGTGACGGAGCTAGAGAGGGTCACGAGGGGGCATGTGCCCCGGGCGGCAAATCAAAGGGGCGGCAGGCTAGTCCAGCCTTGTTTGAGAACGTTAGGACAGGAAAATAATATCCGCCTTGAAGAAACTAACTTTTTTAATAATGAAAGATTAGTCAATTTTTGGCTGAGAGAAAAGCTATGAGCGTTATTTTGTAATGTAAAGCTATAGAGTGTCATGTTGTAGGCCTATGCACATGCGTGTGTCAACGCCTGCAAATTACATTGCTCTGGCGAGTTAAATGTGATTACTCAACTTTGAAATACAGATTTTTCCCACAACAAATGTCCATTTCTAAATTACTTAAACAAAATTAATATTGCAGTATTATAACAATTTTTCTACCAAATGTTTTACTTGTCTTACCCTAAAATTAGGAAAAACAAAGTAGTGCCGAGTTGGTGGGACGGGGGGAGGCGAAAGCTATCGTTGCCTCCCTTAAAGGGTCTGGATCCAGTACTGCCGCTTTGAATGTTGTGTAATTTGTTCGGCGTGGGTACTCACACAACAAGATGACAGCGAGCAGCAAAGTGCAGCACGCGGACACCGAGTAGAACAGAATGGCTAGGTCGTTGCTGATGTCGTTCAAGTTGGCGCTGTCGTGCACGATCGTCGGAGACAGCGTGAAGCCCACCGCCCCTCCAAGCTGCGGGAACAACCAATAAATACGGATGGTGAAATTTCGTGAATTCAATGACCTGCATGTTGGAATCAAATATCATATGCATAAACTGTGTTTCTTGGGCGGTCTGTAATCGAAGGTGTCAAGTTTCTCGTATCTTTCACGCTAACCTCTAAGTTTACGAAAAATCTGTAAACCATGTCGTAAGGTGGTTGCTGAAATCTGAAACCTGTCCTTACCTGAAGAGATCCAAGAAGATCGAAACACGAGTACGTCATTCTTATCCTTGGACGGCCTTACGGTTTATTCTTATCCTAAACCGTAAGGCCGTCCAAGGATAAGAATGACGTACTCGTGTTTCGATCTTCTTGGATATCTTCAGGTAAGGGTAGGTTGCAGATTTCAGCAAACACCTTACGACACGGTTTACAGATTTTCGTAAACTTAGAGGCTGGCGTGAAAGATACAAGAAACTTGACACCTTCGACCCTATGCATACTCAAGCCCTGTCTATTAGTTCCTTGTCTGCTGATCCGCTGAGGAGCAGCTAGAGGACAAGTGGTCGGGACTTGAGTATGTATAGGTAAGTTGATTCTAGCATGCAGGTTATTGAATTCACGAAATTTCACCGTCTCTACCAATAAACAAGTAACCCGTGTTCGCATACAGTTCCTTATCATCGTTCTTAGACAGGTCACGTGACATTTGACGGTAGATTTTATGGCCTCTTCAAACTTAAAATTGTATCAAGAAAAAGTTATACTTCAAATATAGGCTACCCGAGAAATTTCTAGTATATTAAATATATGTCTAATAAGTTCTTGGATACTAATTCACACTAATTCTAAGTAACAGTTGACAAAATGTTGAGCAGAATTTCATGTTTGCCTCGTAGTTCAGTTTACACTTGAAACAATCGAAGCGCAAACATAATTGCTTGGGGTATTTCCAAAGCCAATAAAATGTTTAACGCTTTGTGTGGATTCCCAGCTTGTTACACATTCATGATAGTTAAAACATTAGTAGGGCAAAATGTCTCGCAATCACTTTTGGCTGTGAAATAGCTGAAGCGTACATGGTATCGTTGGGGACTCATCCGCACTTGCTAAGATCGTTCATCAAATTCAGTGTGCAAAATTTCAGCTGACTGCCAATTTTTTTTTCTGGGTTTATGACATTTTTGTCTAAAGTTCCTGGTATCGGAACGCATACAATATGTCGGCCGGCCACCTTAACGCCGTATTTTTTTTTTTTATTTTCTTGTATGTTATACAAAGCTAGTGTATAATATAGTTAAAATTACTAAAGAAACACGTATTCAGGAACACGTGTATAAAAGGGAAAGTTTAACGCGTGCATTTAAATTTGCAGGCATCCGATGGTCAGTATAAAATAATCCGGGAAAAGCAACCCTAGATGATAGTTTATGTAAACGTTATGGATAAACATGTGAATGATGTGATACGTTTCTGGCGAATTATTTATGACATGAAAATTCAATTATGTTGCAAGAAATTACGCTAAAGGAATGCGATGCGTCGCTCGGGAAAATAGTTGTTTTAAAAGATGCTAGGCAACGTTTAAAAGAACTGCTTTTTTATTTATTTATTCTACATCAGTTTCAAATCCTCGCGAATTATTAAGTACTTCTCTGCATTTAATTATATGCTAAACCCTCTTGTTGGTGGTCAACTGATAAAACGCTACTTTCTACAGCTTCGTTATACGATATATTTTTTATCTAGTGCTAGCTTGCGAAGAGCGTAGAAATGGACATAATTTAAAAAAAAACAATTCAATGGATTATGTTATTAAAATTTTTTACACTTCGTAAATCTAATTTCAACATTTTGTTATATTTCCTTGTTAATCCACATCTTATAATAAATGTTAAAAGTACTAGTACACCATAAGGAGTTTATAAGGAAATTTACTAACGAGTTTGCGTGAAGTTATTATAAAATTCAAAGCATAAGTAGCTAAACGTTAAATACAGATTGAAGACGATCTAACTGCCCGATTAAAGACAAATTTATTCAATGTGTTGCTGTGACTTCAAGAAATATTTTAGTCAGGGTGTACAATTTCGTTTAGCTAATTTTTTTACATTTGCACTGCGCAGTATTTAATGTCAAAAGTTACTGAATCGTGTACAAAACCTATACAAAAAATTTTGTAGATCACGTTGTAATTGTGTCATATTTCATTTGACGTGATGTCACAAAAACGTGAAAAACACTTCAAGGCCAGAAAACTATTTGGCACTATTTGAACAGCGGTAAACTACCATCTTGGGTCTCAACACGCACATATTAACTATGGTTAAGTTTTTTCCCTCTTGTTCTTTGGATACGTAACCGTCGATGATATGCCCTTGTTATCTACATCGTTTTGTAACCGCCATCTAAAAGCTAGATAGGTTGTAGCAGCCTGTGTTTCTTCTATTTTGCAACACTGATAGTGTGAGAGATAATTTCAACGACCGCAACCACAATTATAACATGAAATTATAAAGATCAAAGTTAAACAGTACAGAATATATGATAACCACAGTGTATCTCAGATCAAGTTGTAAGTGACCTTGAAAATACCTACGAATGCTCAATATTAAAATGTTTCGTCATAAATTAAGATAATACATAACCTTCTAAATAGCAACTTGACAACTGTGTTATAAAATATAGTCCTATAAATCAAATTCCAAAAATTTAATGTTTTTTTGTGAATTGTTTTGCGGTCCCTTTATATAATGTCTTTAAAATGAACCCGTATGTCTTACAAAGAAACATGAATATAGATGTATGGCCTTGATCCATTATTTTTTCTGCTATTACGATGATTGTTTTTAATCCTAAACGAGAGCAGATATAAAGAAAAAAAGGTTGCAAAGATTTATTTAAAACATTGTATACTACGTTAACTAATTTTTTCAAGACAAAGCACACAATTATTCCACCTAATTACGCAATTAAGCCAATTTGCATTAATGAGAACTCAAATCTATAAAATTCTTGTCTAGAAAAAATTAGTATGTAGTAAAAGTAATTATAAATAAAACTATGCAACAGTTTTTCGATGTTTGCTCTCGTTTAGGAATAAAAAATTAGTTTCGTGAAAGCTGTATAAATGAGCTATAATCGCCTTAAGCTGGAAACCAGCACAGTAAATGAGTGAGAGAGTTCGCGTCTGAATAGCGCGCAGACATTTTGTAGTGGAAAAACTATACAAAAAATTAATTGCTTAAATTTTTATATAAGTAAATGACGGATGTTAAAATATTTTCTTTTCAACAGAATCATCTGCTACGATCGTAAACTGCTCAGATAATGCGTTATTTTACATTATCATATCTGTATACAAGATGTTTTCCAGTACCTGAAGAACTACTTGATTTAGAAAATTAAGTATATTTCCGAACATTTGGAAACAAGCATACACATATAAGTGTTTATGCACTATGCATACCTATTCTTTGCATACATAACTTAAGAAAGGGCTCTATTCTATTTTTATATAAAATGAGATTTTCCCATTCATGAACGAAGTAGGTAGCTAAAGCATTCAGGAAAATAAGAGCTGCATTCTAAGCCCTATTACAAATAGCAGGATGTCGAAAATATGATGCAGTTTTGAATTGCCTCAACTCCAGGAGTGTCTGTCACAAAATGATTAATTTTTTTATGTGCAGTTTCATGTCTTAGGAACTATAATATTATCTGTTTTTCGTGTTTTTGAACAGATTTTTAATATTAAAGTCACTTGTTATCTTAAATTTCTACATGGAAGTTTTTTAAGAACCCCGTTTTGCGATTTAAAAAAAAATATATATCATTATTTTTCCACAATAAATTTCATATTAGGGCTCATTTAAGAAATTAGTAGATATTTTTCCTCTGACATATTAAAATAACCCGTAAAATTTAACTAATACTCCATTTTCACGTCACTGAGCCATTTGTCAAATAGTCGATACTATATATACAGTACAGCGTTTGTAAAGAAAGTAATATAAATTATTTAAATATTTGACGAGGAAGTGTCTACGTATACATGTAAGGAGAGACAGGATTCAAAAGTAAATCGAAAGTTCGCGATAAAAAGTTGCAGTACTATCACAATTTGGAGATTTTCGGTCGCTTAAATCAAAATTTTGTATGATTTATTTATTGGAGTTACGTAATAACTATTGTCGGTCTTAATAACAGATAATAATTTCCTTTACGAACAAGCTGTTTTGCCGAAAATTTTGATGAGGTACTTAATTTATTTACAGTCTAACAGAATGACACAGAACGTTTTAGCTATCTAATCTCTACATCGTCAGCTTCAATTAGCATTGTGTTCGAAACCAGACGTTAAGAAACACTTCGATTAGGTGGTATCAGTTAGAGAACTTGAAGACTTCGATGAAGGTAAAGCATTTGCGCAAACCGACAAAGTAAAGGAAAACGATGTTGAGGTATTGTGTCTTTTATCTTATAGTCAACGTTCAGATACGGCGTTTCTGTCAGCTTACTCTCATGTGATTCGCACTAAACTGACGCAAAACTCGTGCTTTTGAGCTTTGTTTACCTCGAAGACAATTATACTGCAAAGCATCAAGTCACAGATTTACAATTAAAGTTCGCAGTAACTATTAAAGTAACTGTACTCTGAGGCACATCTTACATTTTGTTCAACAGAGTCTCCAAAATACCCAAATATGTTTCTTTCGTATATGCTCTACAGATACACGCCTTAACGGGAACTATTTAAGCAGAGAAAACAACTTGGTTCTTTAATTTTGTGGAGAGAAAAAAAAAAGGGGAATGAAAAATGCATCGCAAATGTTTCCAAGTTATTGAGTATATTTGACGTTTATTTTTTCTCTGTTTATAAGATTCGTAAAAAAATATCGCAAGGATTATGCCATTTATACTGTTTTCACATTGCAGACAATTACTCGTACAATTTTTTAAAATCTAGGACGTACTTTGGAAACAATGTAAGTTGCATTTGTACGTGCACATTGGTGAATAATTTTTAAACGTTTGGCTTGGACGTGGTTTTTTTTTTTTATTTGTACTACAATGTACATACATTCAGAGAGGTTGCAAGTTTGATCTCACTCACTTACCCGAAGGATGTGGTTTATTCAATGCTGTAATGTTTTCTCAATATATAATAGAACTGCTTTAATTTTGTAACGTACATGTTCCCAACTTCACGTACATAGTATGTAAGCTCCGATTTTCCTATGCGCTAAAACTGCTGTTTCTATAATTACAAACTCCTCTCTCTCTCTCTCTCAAAAAAAAAATTCTAGCTCGAAGATATTGTAAACTATCTTACATATTAAAATTAAAAATTAAAAAAAAATTTCAATAATTTTTACTTTCTTTGTTGTTACTTAATTTCGCTGACTGAACGTAAAAATATAGCCAAAAAAATTTCTGAAACAGAAAAATAGTAACTACTTAGAAACGTGTGTAAAATTTTAAACCTTTTTCTACCGTGTGGTAACAGTGAGATTGATTTATCATATGGAAGAGTATGGGTTTGGTCAGAGTTTCCTTATCACCTGATTCAAACAGGAAAAAATTACGCTCTATTTAAATGCTTTGTTTTGATATATTTTGTAAGTCATATTAAAAAAACTACAGTGTTAATATTAGCAGAGGGCATCAAACTATCGTACAAAAGTGACTACCACTTAATGCTTGGTGAAACTGTAATGAAAAGTTCATAGCATAAATAATGCATTTACAGTAAAGTAGAAGAATTCGAAATGTAATATGTTCTAGCAAGCGTAAAAAGAATCCTAATGTAAAAGCGAGTTTAGTTTGGTTTTCATGTAGAGCATAACGCAATACTTAAAATCTGATAAGTAAAAATCAGAAAAGCTATCTCTGTCTTATCGCTGGTAATACAGAAGCTATTATCTTTATCTTGTAAGTGATAGTGTTATATAAAATTTGGCAGTGACGTACATATTTCACTGGGCAGAGATCACTGGTCTGTACTTGTTTCATTGTTATTTCCTTAAGTGTGTCCAGATACTGAAAATTTGTAGGCAATGGTGTTGCTTTTGCGAAATTAAGGTGCATATTTGGCGATCAAAAAAAAGTCCAGTACACCTACTCTATTTGTTTCCAAACGAATAAAATGATGTTTCGTTACCCACTGAATTAGAAAGCACTCGGGCTTGTGAGGAATTTTTTTTTCACATGTTTCCCAATTTCGCCTGAGTTATGAATTTATTCAGTGCGGACTATTAAACTTCACTGAACCAAAGTAGATATGAACTACAACATGGAAGTTTATTATTGAACACAAATTGTGCATGTATGATATCTATGCATGCCAAACGCTATCGCATTTATTTACCGCAAAGTACTTGAAGTGCGCACAGCAACGCCTGGTTGATACACCACCATGCAGACATATCTGCCTAGCGGGTTGTGAATGGAAGGGCGCAACCATGTCGCGTGAATCGTGTATAGGTCGTTCGGGATCAAGCGGGCACTGAACATTTAACCTTTGAAAAATATCACTATCCGTTACTGCATGTAATCCAACATTAACAAAAGTTTCCTTACTGCTTTTATGGTAGGCATATAGTTCCGTATATTTTCCTACTTAAATACAACAATCCTGAAATTGAATCAACTGAAATTTACATAGTTGTATTTTATATAATTAATTATCTTTTTTTGTGTCGAAATATGAAGGTTTATCGTTAGCTGTTACGCGTGGAAAGATACGAACTGTAGGAAAATATCAACTTTGCAGGGCTTTATTGAATGCTCACTTTATCCCGAATCGCCTATAACCAGATAAATAGGACATGGTTTGTCAACAAGCGAGACGCTCCTAGGGCACTATCATAGATCTTGACACGGCGCGGCGTAGTGCTCTTCAGCAAGAGAAAGTGACTCCCTTCTTGTCACCGAGCGCTAGTAGTAATTTAGTGGAAGATTTGTGTTGTTCACATCTGGCGGTGTTACAATTTTTTATATAAAATCATGTTAATATGCTAAGCTGGTATTGTAGCTATACGTTTTGTACCCATAAATGCACTTGCACGTGTGTGGACCTGTTTATTTAACTGTTTAACACAAGTCATCTGAAAAAAATAATTATATTATAATTTAAAATTTTTAATACAAATTAAACTATTACAAATTTCTGTACAGATAAACTAAATTTTATTGCTGAAAATGTGTTCCAATATAAATTGCATCTACTGTACATTCTCTAGATTTTCAATTTTTTTCTTCTATAATACAGATAATTCCGATAACGACAACACATTTTAAGCTATGAAATCTTGCTATGTCAAATACGAAACAAGACTTATCTTCCACTTAAAGACTACCAGCGCCACTGAATATATAGCGCTGCAACAAAAAAAAAAGTCAGTTTTATTCCTCAGCATCAAGACCTTACCTTCATAGACCGTGGCCGTGTGTAATACAAGGCAGCTGCCGTCATAGTAACAACGTTGCCAAGATGGGTTTCATTAAACTGTCAACCTGGGTCTGCGCGTTAGAAGCCTATAAGTGTGGACACAATAAG
The DNA here is from genome assembly GCA_003012365.1 of Medauroidea extradentata. Classification (NCBI taxonomy): domain Eukaryota; kingdom Metazoa; phylum Arthropoda; class Insecta; order Phasmatodea; family Phasmatidae; genus Medauroidea; species Medauroidea extradentata. The sequence goes on from PNEQ01019610.1 coordinate 32,185, forward strand.
GGCGACACAGCACGCTCATCACGCCTCGCTCTAGCCTCTATAGGCGCAAGTCACTGAACTAGCTTCTCGCCGACAACTGGTCTCTATGAGACATCCAGTGGCGTGCCTTTATTTTAATGACGTAATATTTGAGATAAACGGGTGTTGTACCCACCTATACCTTTTTAAATATTCGGAGCCAAGATTATCATGGCTATACCACTTAAATTAAAAATTGAGACAAAAAAAGTACTACACATGAAACAATCCTTAGAAAGTAAAAAAAAAATTAATTGATTAATTAAAATTATTATTGACTCTTAAATACGTCAAATAACCGCTAAGTGCAAAAGAAAGTAAAAATTATGAAATTTGAAACATAAAAATTAACTGAAACAAAACTTACATATGTCAAGTGTACATATGTGTGATCATTCCAAAAAATGAACTCAATATTTAAATTAGGCTACGTTAATTTTTTTTTTTTTATTGATACGACATTTTGGGAATTTGATGTTGCTGTTTTGTTCTGTTACGTTTAGTGTTCTAACTGCCTGATTGATTTACTTAGCATTCCCCCGACGCATTTAAGAGCCAATAATAATTAGACATTATTATTAATTTTTACTTTTTTAAGAATTGTTTTATGAGTGGGGTTGTTAAAAATTTAATTCAAGTGTTATTTGTGACTTTTTAATATTGAGTACTTCTACAATTATTGCAAATATCAAACATGTACCGTAAAACAAGTCGATTGATTGAATGAATTAAATTAATACAGAATAATGGAATAGTGTATACAGCAAGAAATAAGCATTTCTGTGCCATGCATCCACGGAGAAGTGAGAAAAATCACAAATAATATGTCTATCAAATGCTCATTCCTCTTCATAGAAGAGCTCATAAGTTTTTAATAGCTGGATTGAGTTTCGTCGAACGCAGAAGAACCTTCCCGATGAACTTAGCTTTCAGTTAAAAAAGAGGCAATGAAATCGGTCCATCCGTTTGAGAGCTACGATATCACAGACAGACACACAGGTACGGCCGTCAAACTTAACATCTCTGCTGTTTGGTCGGTGACTAAACAGGACAGTAAAAACATCCATTTCCGCTATTTTCGACCGCGAGAAAATAGGCTGCTAAGGTTAATCGTGAAACGGAAAAGTGTATAGAGTACACGGTAGTAATGTCTTTTCAATGCTATTCGTAATTATAATTACTTGAGTACGTTGAGTAGTTCTCTAATAACTAGGAACCTCCTGATTTTCGCCAAGACATTTCTACACCAGCTTATCTTCAATGTCCTAGTTCCACCTCTGCAGTTCTGCTTCTTTATTATTGAGAGAGTGTGTTTGTATAAGACGTTTCTCACTTAACCCTACCAATCATAATAAGGTTACTGCGAATAACACATGTCTCTGATTTGCAGTAAAACGTTCAGACAGGTGATAGTTAAATTCAACCAATCACTGGCCACAAAGCAGAGACGCAGATGTGTACAAGAGATACTGAAGCTAACTGATGAAGAAATATTTTCACCAAAAACTGTGTTCCCTATACTAATAACTTATGTCGGCCGAAGCTCTGCACATCACTGGACGACTTAGGCAGGGAGGCTAACTTAATAGCGGTTTGAACTCACCAATGGCAATGCCTTTCTTTGATTTGTCGGTGTGTAGGGACATACTAACAAATCAGGCAAAGCCGCTGGCTTTTAAGACCTCACAGTACTTTATAACCATTCTTCATCAAGGTTCCCATATCTAAGGTTGCCGACTTCTTTTTTTTTACTAGAGACTGCTATAGCACAACCAATACTTCATACTGAAGAAATACGACATATCCGTAAGCGATTTTGGCTTGCTCTGAACACCTAGCTTACAGCCATAGAGTTCAAATTGAGAATCACTGTTTAATAAAATACTTCACTATATGCCAGTTTCAACTATAACTCCTTCATACAAAAGTTATCATAAATGAAATTCTGGATTAATAATTATATATAAGAAACATTGCATTTTATATTCTTAATATTCAGTAAGAAAAATTAGCTTTTAAAATGTATATTTCAGAAAGATTTTGGGCTAATATATATATAGTTAAAATCCTTTGGTAGTAACATTTAATTGAAAATTTAAGATAGACTTATTTTTCTTCAAAAGAGTAAGGTTTAAAATTGGCACACTGAGAACTAATTTTAACGTCCTTATAAGACCAAGCCTGATCACTAGCGGTGTCCTTATTAACTGATTTAGTTAGTGAAACTAATGACACCACTAGCGCAGTTGTGCGGACGTCAGCTCGGCGGTATATTTACATATGACAGTATCTATTTTTTGGTCCTGATTCAGTATGGACCTAAATACTACGCTTCCTAAGGTAAAGTCATTGGCTGGTTTTGATGTGGGTTTCTGCTGTGAAATTACTATTATTTTAATACGCTATGTCAGAATTTGTGTTTCATTCCAATGCTGTGTCATCTGTCTTCATACAGAAGTTAATAATATTGCTGCTTGTGCAGTTAAACATGTAAGATATATATTAAATTTCATTTAGTAAAACATGTTACATAATTCTTTAGCTTTTAATATTTATCGACGTTCATTTCAAGAAGTTACTTCCTACACTGCTCCTTCAAAACTATTCACACGAGAAAAATAATTCTTAGAAAAATTACTTACGTGGCAGTTGTGAAACGTCTCTTACTTTGAGTGTGTTGAAATGGACTTTGCGTTGATATCTTTGAGATAAAGAAGAAGTACGTTTTACTGATTTCTGTCCATTTGTGACCAGCAGTGTTTCATAACCTCACATTTGATTTAGCAGGTACCAGTACATCAGAAAATTTTTCTAAACGTTTTCAGATTAATATTTTAGAAAGTTCAAAGAGAAGTTTCTGTATATTTTAGGTCGTTAACCTTTACAACAATGAGTATAATGTTTCTAGTCCATATGAGCCAGCAAGGGGAGTATTGCATTTTAATTGTATTTTCAGTGCATTTTCACTTCTTGAGCTGATGGTGTATGATAAACTAAAACATTTTAAGAACATACGCTATTGCTTTCGTATGTTGCTGAGTCACTGAGAACGCACATTAAACAAATAAAATGTTAAAAGAATTAAAAAAGCTAATATAAGCTTTTGCTATCAGTATCAACTATATTGTATGCAGGTTTATATTTGTTGGTCTGTTAGCATCGAGAAACATTCTCCATATTTGTTTTTACGCCCTTGAAAGAATCATTAACAATTTATCTTTCTCTGCTATTCAAGAACCAACTTAAAGTCAGCTGTAGTACGCATAACTATAACGAAACTATAAAAATGGCCAGTGGCATTTTTTAAAAAATATAAACACCTACCATTTATTTGCTATCGTATTTCAAAAGTTGTCGTTGCATAGGCTAACTGATTATTTTTATAGGACGGAAACTGTTCTTTAACATCACTCTTTAAAATCCATTCCAAGAAAAAGTAAATTTGTCCTGGACAATCAATTAAAGCTTTCAAATATCTAACTCCACACAAAAAGTATATTAGAAAATCACCTACTATTGATTACTGCAACCACATAAGTAACGTCACAGGCATTTGCACTGGAGTATGTAATGGACGCTAACAAAATGAGAGACGGTAGGAATAAATAAATGTGAACTAGGCTACATACAGAGAAACATTTACTGAAAAAAAGTCATTACAGGTTTTAATTTTAATTTCCAAAATAATTTTTACCATCACGAAAGCTTGAAAACAATAAATTGCATCTAATTGATAGCCCCCTAACTGATAACAGCGCTACTAGCGGCAGAAATTGACCCTTAACACAAACTAATAACATTAAGCTTCTTAACCTGTAAACTAATAAACATTACCTATAGGAAGCACATTCCAGCCACTCCACACTACGCATTCTGCAAAATCGCTCTTCCTGTAAACGAATATTTGTGTCGACGATAAAACCAGAAAAGAAACGTTTTAAGTCTGGAGTATATAGAGGAAACGTAATGTTTAAAGCATTGGCGTGCATGTAATTCATACAGCAGTATCAATATTATAGAAGTGCGACGAGAAACAGGTGAGTTAATGTTCGCGTAAATGTTGCTAATGCATGCTTGGGATGATGGGACGGGAGCAGGAGATGAAGAAGAGTAATGCAGTAATTACTGGATATTCCATTCTTGTATTGTAAAATAAGATAAATAAATTATATAAACCAATAAATGTTATTGAAAAACATACTCTCTGAAATTACTCGTGTTAAATAAATTTCTCATACTGACGGCTTCCTTTTGGAAAGTAATTATTTTGATCCGTCAATGTAAGTTCTAAAATTATTTCAAGGTGGGTTTTATTCTGCTGTATTTTAGACATCATAAATCTTTGTTTGCTGTAACAACAGTAACTAAAAATAAAGATGTTTGATGTCTATAATCTTATCAGTATATATTCTATTTCGTAGTTAAGTTAAAGTTCAAAAAATTTACACAATTAAGTTATAACACAAAATACAAAAATTCAAGATGGCGATTATCACTCACTCTTAATGGTGTTTAAGTGCAAAAAAAATCATAATTTTCTATCTTTATAAAATAGTGTTGGTTTTGTAGAAGATACCTGTGAGTACATTTTCCTCTTACAAAACAATTTCAGCTCTCAAATTTTTCTCATAACGGTGCAGCAAAGTCAGCATTTGCTTGTTTTGCTGCCATGCAAGTAGTGAAAACCAACTGACCAAATAGAATAAAATAATTCACTGTGATATTACATCCCATGAACTATACAATATAGAATTTAAAATACCAACACATAATATTCAGATAGTAAAAAAAAATCGCTAAATTACAGGAAAAATATTGAAAATTCAGCAGTTTTTTTAAATACAAAAGTTGTACACGGGATTTTTTAAAAATAGTTTTATTACATAGCCCGTGGCATGTTATTTCATTGTGTATTATTTCAATTATGTAAGTTAATTGCTTTTCCCTATTTGCATGGCAGCATAACATGTCAATTTTGACTTTAACGCACCGTTAGGAGAAAACTATGAGAGTTGAAATTGTTTCGTAAAAGGAAACTGTACTCACAAGAATCGTCTACAAAACTAACACTATTTCATATAAATATTAAATTATGATTTCATAGTACTTGAACGCCCTTAAGCCAACAAGTAGTTACTGGAAGTAATAGGGTGGAAGGACGTCCTCACCTGGTTGCCGAACACGCCGATGGCGCACGCCGTCGAAACCTCGTTGGGGCCGAACCAGACGGCGGCAAGACGCGACGGCAAGCTGAGGATGAAGGCGTTGCCGATGCCGACAAGCACCTGGCCGATGAAGGCGACATAGAAGAGGTGCGGCGACACGGCAGCCACTTTGATCCAAGCGCCGGCCGCCGTCAGCACCATGCCCACGATCACCACAACACGCAGGCCCTGCGGGAAGGAGCGACGACCCTCTAGGCGTTTTCGAAATCTCACCCGCTGGAGTAGGGTAGGTTATCACAGCCGCATGACCACCAGTAAGATTATTTCTACTACAGGTTAGAAAGATCAATGTTATAAGTTTATCACAAGGAAAATTTCTGCCGCTTGAGCGCTGGTATCGGTAGTTCACCAAACTGACCAATCACAGAGCTTTCCTGAATTTTAAAATAAATTAAGTTGATCATTTAAAACGCGAAATCGGTTTCTTTTCACTTTACATTTAAATTAAACGACTTCTATAACTTCCAAGTTTATTGAAATTTCATTTTACTACGGGTTCGTGTTTCCCTTGTACATTAGCGATTGAAGCGAAACTGGTGGCAGAAATTTTTCCTGTGCCAAGCTCTCCCATAAGAAAACACATTTTCTTTCTAACCTGTAGAAGAATTAACCTTACCGCCAGTAATTCTATTCAGGGTTTTAAGATGGCGGAACCAAAAAAAAAAAACGTATTTTACGCCGGTTATTATTTTTTTCCCTGAATGGAACGCCTACTACTCGACCACGACAACTAGTCCTCCCGTGAGGGAAAGAAACGTGGCGCCAGTAGTAGGTAGACACGTCACAAGGAGGGGAAATGTACTGCGCCTTACATGAGTTCATGGCACACGGTCAGTGGAGACGTAGCGCGGCGAAAACCGGGCCAGCTGCCTGTGCCACAGTATTATGGCCGGTGCTGTGGTGCGCCACACCAGTTGCGCTCGGTCGTCAAGGACAACACAGCGGTAGTTCGCATTTTCCCGCAGGATGTCGTGTTCGAGTAGTACAACATATTGTTTACGCAGTATTTTATTTATAATAGTATATAATATTCGTTCAGAACTTGTTTCATCGATATTTTTGTAAATATGTTTAGTGTCTTCAACTAAAGAATTTTGTTGGTAGCATATATTGTTTCTTATCAGAATAGTTAACTTGTTTATTGGAAATCTCCCAGATTACAAAACGATTGCAATGCCATTCTTATAACGGTTTCTGCACAGTTACAAAATGTTCTGCTGATCTTAGCAAATCATTCTCCTCTCATTTTCTCTCTTTCTCTGCTAGACAGCCACGTTCAGGAAATAGATGCCAAAATTTCTTCCACAGACCTTACAGTAATAAAAATCAAGTAAACACCTGCGATAATACACCAAAATATCGAAAAACAATTAGGAACACACCTAAATTTGAACGTTGTTATGAGTCTAAACTGCTGTTCTAGGACATATACAATTTCTGTGTACGATGGTTCACTCCTTAACTCCTTATAAGGATTGCTGCGTGTGCGAAAAAACGTTTTCCGTTTTCTTTACTACCGGAATATACGAAGGCAAAAGTTCGACTTGCTTTATATATATATATATATATATATATATATATATATATATACACACACACACACACACATATCCTCAATTTATAAAATATCGGCCAACAGAGTATTTTATTTGACAAATCAAACAATTTCTTTACGTAAATAAATTAAAAAACTAACATCTGAGCTGCTGCGTTTCATAATTTGTTTCCAATTGCGAGTATGAAATTTGATAATTGTTAGAAACTGTCAGTAGTCTCATGAGGGCATTTGAAACTTACCCGAAAACCACTAATTTGCTTTTATCTTCAAAATACCCTCCATACTTGGTAATTTAAAGCAAATAAATTTATTTTGCAACGTAATTGATGTTTTCAATCGTAAAGACTAATAGAGAATTCTTTACAGGGTTCCTAAGTTATAATTTTCTCATTGTTTAATTTCGTGTTTTCATCCATGGCCTTGCACATAATCATACCGCCAAAAATGCAAAATTAAAAATTCGTTTAAATTCGCTGTACTGAAACAGTACATTAATTTTTTTACAGTTTTCGGCTTACTTCTTTTGCCTTTTTATTACTGTTTTCAGCTATCTACGAGAGCAGTCCGTCCACTGGAGAGCGTGGGGGAGGGAGTTTGTGTTATCTGTGTTATCTGTGTTTCTTCTGTGAGATGGATGCGGGTGTCTGACTAATATTTGAGGAAAAGAAGAAAATTTAACGTAAAAATTAAGAAAATATTTCATTAGTTACGATCATTAATGGGTCTGACATATTATAGATTTTAATTGTTACCGTAGACAACCATTAATTTTACTGCAGTAATATTCAGATTGAAGTATAACGTAGATAAAACAATAATTATAAATATTAAACGTGTGATACAGAACTAGAATTAACACGTATTTTAGACTACAAGCATCATCAAAACATTTTTTTCAGACGACGAAAAATTTCAACGCAGAAACGTATCTAAACGATCTCTTTTAGTATTTGAAATGTTTGGAGAATTAATTCCACGCGTGCAAGATCAAACCCCGTTCGTGCATAGTTACTTACGTCCGGCTATGTTTACGTGAAGTACAGATGATATAAGTTGTGCGTAAGTCGAGACAGGTATGGAACTAACGAGCCAATCCAAATAAGGAAGAAAGTCATAGAAAGAAATACACGGTGCAGAGGCAACTCTACAACTAGCATATTTGAGTTAATCGCGTGTACAAAAAAAACAATATTTACGAATCTGTATTGTTTAAACACGTACAATCGTGATGTAATTAATTTTTATCCAGCTCATTATTATTTTGTAAAATGTGATTGTGATTGATCTTGTCTAAGTAGGAAAGACAAATTACTGCCATACGCAAGTGAATAAATTAAAAAATGGCTGTCACCCAACAATAATACAGTTTTTTGCTTGAATTCCGCTACTTATCGATGATATTAATTGTCGTAGCACGAATCATCTCTATTTCTTTATTTAAATAATATTTCCATTGCACAGATATAACAATTTAACATCATACACCAAAGCTTCACTGCCATAGCTTTTATAACACAAGTTATCGCCCAATCATATGGCACAGAGAACTGCTGACAATTTTCAAAACAAAACGTCCACCTCATAGAATTGTTGTAGGGGAAAGTTATAAAACTCCTATCTTATAATAGTTACGAAGAAGAAGCATGCCATTTTCAATAGGACATTAATGCAGTTTACTGGATCTGAGATTACAATCGAATGTCGCTTACTCTGGTGTTCAACTCATTTTCGTATTTCTGGACTTGTCGGTTTTCAAAGTTTGCTTCTCGAGTCATTTAATGGAGATTCACGAGTGATATCAGGCGGGATCTTTATTTTGGTTTCAGTATAGTCGGCATCCCAAATATTTTTAAGGGCTAAATTTCGGTAACAGTAACAATTTGAAATTTTTATAACTATAACAATTGCCCTTAAGCATGTGGTTTAAAAGCATGTGGATTAAAAGCATCTGGAAAATGTTCCAAGTGGCTATTAACACTGTCAGCATTAAATAATAAGTATATTGAGTGTTGCGTTACGAGCGTACGTTACTACTCGTGTTGAATTTGTAGTAATTTATTCCTGACTCCGAATTCGACAAAATTTTTCACGAAAATACTTAAATAGGGAGTTAGATAATTACGGTACCTTTCATTACGCACATTGTATTCGAAGTATTACAGGACAAGTATGAAATAATTGAGCTAATTGAAAATTTAAGATTTAATCATCCTTCAGCAAATAATAGAGGCCAAATAACTCCTGGTACCTATTTAGTTCATAAAGACGCACCTAATCGTAAAACGTAATGTTTCTGTTAAGTGACATTGTTGATGGTTCGTCGTAGCCTTAATATATTAAACAGTCGTCCGGAAATGTATAAACTCGCAACTATTTCCTGCATTGTTTATAAAAATGTATTTTAAATAGCGATAATGCTTTAATTTTATTTCTAGCTACTTTTCTATACTTGTTCTCATTGATTGACTGAATAGCTTTTGATATAGTGAAGACCGAAAGATCAAGAAAATTCTCAAACATGTAATATATTTTCCAACAAACTATTATTTACACGTGCTTGTGGAATTCTTGTCTTTTTGAATCCTAAGAATGGAATAATTACATTAGAACTTTACATGTTTAAAATTATAGCTCAGAAGTTAACTGATTTTTGCTGGAAATCTGCACACACTTGTCTCTGCAGAAATGTGGCATCCAGTCGTAAATGAATTACGACTGTCAAGTTAGTTAATATTCAACCGCCAACTTAGAAAATTAACATTACTGATTAGGAAAATAGATTTAAAGCATTCCCGTTTTTTTTCATTTGTGACAAGAGAAAATCACAATGTTTGCAAGATTACCGTAAGCTAGTGTTGTTTGAGACACGTGGGGGTAACTTGGGACAATTTTACAAACATGTTTAATTCCTATATGTGTACGGTGGACGTAAGATTTAATGTAATTTCATGTGGACATTCAAAGTTTGTAATTTATTTCAAATATATTGTATTACTCAAGGCTGCCAAATACGAGAAAAAAAGTTTTGTACCCCAAGTTTCCTTGTGTTCCCAAGTTACAGCCATAACCTCATCTCTTCGTTTTAAAACATCTCAAGTTAAAGGAAAAAAATAAATAAAATACGGAAATTTCAATTGAATTAAGATTTTATAAATTTATGTAATTTTTTAAATTTTCAAAATCATATTGTAATTCTGTTCAGACGCAGTATATGTAAATAGGTTAATTAAGTACTTTATTTGATGAAAGTATATTTGAAATTGTACATTGTTCAAAGGATAGTTTTTTCAATTAACGATTGATTACTAAAATAGGTTTTTTTTTTCAAACAAATTAAAATGTTTGGTAGAAATTTTTGCTAATTTAATGAAATCGTAAGGTAAGCATGGTAAAGGTGAAACGCGTGAATTTAATAACTGTTAATTGGAATGTGGTCATGTTTGTAAGTTAATAATAACGATAGTAAAAATGTAAGTTTCTCCGTGCAAGAGATGTTTTAAAGTAACTTAAAAATCAAACTGTTTCTCGCATATTTCCTTGGGTAAATATAAGGAAACACTGCTCTCAATTGTAGTGGAAGAATGCGTTGGTCACTCACCCACTTGTCGAGCATCCACGAGACGGGGCAGATGAGCACGAAGTATATGATCATGAAGCAGAGCGAGCTCATGTCGACGACATAGCTGCTGACACCGTAGAACTTCTGCACGATGTTGGATATGATGGAGAACTGCACCCACTGCATGCCGTTCACCGTCGAGTACAGCACGAAGAGGGCGAGTATGAACCAGCGCCTCGGGAAGACGCGGTACTCAGCCTCCTTGGACTTGACGTCTGGGATGGACTCCATCGCCTCGGCCACCACCTTATCGAGGAAGTAGCCCGGCGGCGGCACCTTCTCCACGTTGGAGGAACGTCTTCGTGGCACGGACACCATGTTAGGCTCGCGGCGGTGTTCTGGAACAACAGTCGGCGAACGTGTAAGCTGCCACCCCGCACAACTGCTGGGCTTTATGCTGGCCCGTTATCGCGGGGCGCTGAGTGGACTCGCTGTGCGATAGTCGACGATAACACGCACCTTGAACATCCCTACTGTCTTCCAACACCTGTGGCTTCTTCACCCGTACAGTTCCGTACGATTATTGGCAAACAAGTAGGCCTAATTGGTCTGTTTTTGTTGGTGTTAACCTGGAGGGTGGAAAGATTTGTTCTGAACTGAAGACCATGTTTGTAGTTTTTTTCCTTCACAATACCGCAAATAACTCGAATTATTTGAAGAAATTTGAGACCGTGTGCAGTTTTACAACGTACAGATGTATGAAGGTTACGACTTGTTTTCATAAAAAAAAATGTGGCGTTCATTGCTGTGAAAAGAAATTAGCTAAAAATAAATATAAATTGTTGTCAGGACACTGTAACAAATGTAATATTTATTTGGTATCAGTATTAGGTCTTTTTAAAATATTACTGAAATAATCGTAAAACTACGAGGCCTGGCCTTAATGAGCGCTGCCGACCTCGGGACCTTAGCGAGAGCAAGGATAATTAGATAATATTATCAGCTTCAAAGCCGGTTAAAACTTAAGAGTCTGCGACATAGCGGCGAAAATGATAACGGAGCAGAGTCACAACTACGCGCGGCAGGTTGCGCAGGTAGTTACAAGTGAGATATTGCACGTGCAGATTTACGTGTGAAACTGATACAATACTATCAAAATTTCGTCCAAAGTATCGAACGTTGCCCTACAAACGATAAAGTGATGAGTGCTTTGATAGCCCACCACCGTGGAAAAAAAAAAAAATCACACTGTCACGTTCCGAGTACGTGCCGAATAAATATGCACTGGCCAAATACAAACACAGAGGTAGGATAATGATAACATTTACATTGTGACAGCTACTTGCTAACTATAAAATATCAATATTTAATCCCCATATTTATGTGGTGCGCCTAGTGGTGCTATAGTAGATGTGTTTCTTGAGACCAAACATTCACTTCAGTAAAATATGAGCCCTGTTTGCTTAGTATACTCGTTTATGTTGACTTACTTAAGCTTCTTCTGTTTGACTGCCGTATTATTAAACATTATTCGCGATACGTTAAAATTAGCTCTAAAATTTAAAAATAATAAATAATATTGCAGGTTCTTAATGTCTGATGAAAAATATGTTTTCGATGTAATTTTCCTAGGACATTTTCTAGGAGTAGGTATGTACTTCTGCATTTGAAGTATACATAATGTCAGGTAGTTTACGGACAGTGCCAAACGGATCTGTAAGAACTAAGAAGAAAAAAAATATTTTTTGTAAAAAGTCGTAATGCCACTAGATTACGAAAAGAAAGCTCCAATTTAAGATATTAAAAAATCAACGAAGTGTAAGTAGAGGGTGAGTAAAATTCGCTGATACTAACTGTACCACATGAATCTGAGACCAAAAATATGACTAAAATATTCGTTGGTACAAAGTTATCAGGCCCATCCTTTGCGGGAAAAAATGACGTGTTAGTGCGAACAACATACCTTACAGTCCACCTCACTGGTATTTTGGCCCTATCTCGTGAACTAGGGGTCTGGCGACTTTTTATCAAAGAGTATTTTCTGCTTAATTATGGTCACTTATTCGCGTGCTGCAGTCCCTATCTGCGAACAACTTTACTCCTCATTGCCACTTTTTGTTTTATTTTGTTTTGATCTCTAAATTATCTTGTTAATCAACGGTTTGATTACTTTTTGCCAAAGAGTATTATCTGCTTCTTTTTAGTAACTACCTCACATGGTGTAATCCGTTATCGTAAATTACCTGGCAGCATGAATATGCTTAAAATCACTGCGCTGCCAAGTTTACATGCTGTAAGTGGCGTAATGCTGCTGTATGTATTTATGGACATGAATGAAACATTTTAAAAATTTTCGTCGTCTCAGGATAACACTTTCCTGGAGACGTAGGAACAATATTAATTCGGTCTACACGATTCAATTACGCAGAAAGATGGATAAAGATAGAAAGAAAAGTAGGTAGGCAGTATAGCTTAAGGACGCAGTCTACCCGCGAGTGAGAGGCTCAAAAGCGACGGAGCAGTAAGGTCGACCTTGAAGCGCGCATCATATGCCGCGTCGCCTCAACGAGCCAAGCGCTGGACTAGCGTGCAAGCTTCCCGCCGAACTGTTTTTACTATGGGACTTTAAGCGGTAACCATATAATTTTATCTTACGCGACGAAAGGGAAAGAGACGCTCTACAGGTCTATAATATTCAGAATATCGTGAAAATGATTACTCTTACATAAAAAATCAGCGTCACGCTCTACAGATCTATAATATTCAGAATATAGTGAAAATGATTACTCTTACATAAAAAATCAGCGTCAAAAGTCTCGATTCGGTCACTTTCACACTCAAAAAAGTACTTGTTAGGAACGATAATTGTTAATGGCAAAATTATAGACTAGTACTAAGAGCCTTAAATGCTTTTCATAGCCTAACCGCGTGACAATATGTTGAATGGTTTTCGAATTAAATCAGGATTGTTAAAGGTCTGCGCGCCTCTTCATGGTTCTAGTAGACGGCGCCCTTAAGGCTGTTCAGGTGGGAAAAATCATAATTTTATATTTGCATAAAACAGTCTTAGTTTTGTAGACATTACTTGGTACAACATTATCATCTTACAAAAAAAATTATCTTTATACATAGAGCTTAAATCTATTGCACTATTATGCCATATTAGAATTTAATTAGAATTTTAGTTCAGCCTGTTTTCCCATAATGGCATTTTAGATTCAAAATGTGCGTGTTTTTAGTACACCCCCCTCCCCCCCGAAAACTAGTTAACATATTGAAACGAAATAATGCACGGTGAAAGTACACGTCCCGGACTAGGGCTTTAAGAATATAAAAACCAATTCAAACAATGCTTTGTATTTGAAATTGGAAATGTTTTTGCTACTTTTAGGAAATTTTATTTAAATTACAAAAATACCTTGTATTGGAT
>PNEQ01019610.1:46074-90628 GCA_003012365.1 Medauroidea extradentata
AAAAAAAAAAAAAAAAAAAAAAAAAAAAAAAAAAAAAAAAAAAAAAAAAAAAAAAAAAATATATATATATATATAAAATTAAGAGGAAAATGTTCTACCAAGTAACGTCTTCAAAACTAACGATGTTTCATTCAAATATAAAATTATGTTATTCCGTACTTGAACACCCTTACCTTATAATCGATATTGAAGATCATTAGAAGTGAGATCATTGGCTCCATAGAGTAGGGAACAGTAAGGGAAGTGAGCATGGCGTGCATAATGTAAAGCCATTCGCCTGAACTGATTACGAAGAATAATATAAACAGAAATCATTATGACCGGAAATAGAATTAAACCCGGGTTCACTTGTATGTGAAGAGATAGGGAGGGAAAGAGATTTAAAGACAACAGTAGTGGCTACAAAACACGTGCTTCACGCCTTGTGTTCAGAAATACGTAATAATGCAGCTGATACCAATGTTCTCCTGCATTTAATGTTTTGTGGTAATTATTTTTTTAACGAACGGTAGGTGATATCAAAAATCTGTTTGGCGGTTTTGTTTAAAATGATTTTCTCCTTTCACCATGCTGGGCTACTTTTTTTTTTTTTTTTTTTTTTTTAAGTCAGTAAATACGGAGGTTTTAGAAAATTATGTAATATACGGAATTTTGGTCATTTGACTTATTAGTCGATACCGTATAGTTTCATTTCTTGAAAACTGAAGGGTTCAGGAATATAAGGGTACTATCCGCCATTTAATGGAAAATTAGTTAAAGATGTCTTCTGATGTAGTTTTGCCCATAGCACGGTCGTAGAATAACAGGTCTGGACACTCGCATATCTAACAATGTATTTTGCTTGACCCCCTTGTTGTTTGGCTGTAGTTCAAGTTACCGAGAATGTCGTACGTTTTGGCGCTGTTTTCCGGGCGGTCGGACTCAAACTCCGTCCACTTTTTTCCGTTGTTAAATTTATAAAGTAAATAAAGATTGCTAGAGCCTTTTCTTAAATTTGTGAGCGAAGAAAGTATTTCATAAACTGATAAAAAATACGTTTTGATAATTTGTTTATCTTAGCGGAAAGGAAGTGGGCGGAGTTTAGTCCGACCGCCGTAACATCAGCGCCAACAAAAGACAATATTCTCGGTAACTTGGTGAACTACAGCCAAACAACAAGGGGGTCAAATATCCAGGCGAGTGTCCAGACCTGTTCTTCTACGACCGTGGCCCATAGAGAATGATCCTTCATTTTGTTTAAAGCTTAGAGAACTTCTAACCCATAAAATGTGTTTTCATTAACCCACAGGAGATAAAAGTATGGACGTTACAAACTTTCTTTTTGCTCTCCTGAAAAGTCATTAAAATTCAGTTATTACCTTTATAACCCTGAACCCTTCAACGGAAAAAAACCGTTTCAAACAAAACTACCAGACAGGTTTGAGGGCTCTGCTCTTGTTTGAGGAAAATGAAAAATCATTGCAAAAACAGTTGAAACACGGTAGCATGGCCTTGGAGGGTAAACTGTAGTGGCTGAGACTAGCCAGAGGTCCCTGGTTCGAGTGTCTGCGCGTGCATTGATGCGGAATGTAGATAACGCTGCGATGTAGGTTAGGTCAGTATTTAAATTAAACATTTTGAAAAAAGATAAGTCAATGCCGCGTGCCTTTGAAGTGGTAGGAAATATTCTTATCGGAATTAATGCACTCAGCACTTATCTTCAGTGCATGCAACCGTTAACATCAGAAGAATAACTGGTGACATTTTAACAGTCAGCTTAAAGAATGACGTTAGGATGCATTTGAAGGAAATTATGATTCAGAGCACTGTCTCTGACATTTACTATTCTACAATTTTGTTATTCTAAATAGAAAAGTCTAGCAAATTAAGGCTATTTTAAAGTATAAAATACAGAAACAAGCTCACGTGTTAGTATAGTAGAGAAATATCGGATAGTTCTTAAGAGGTTTTTATTCAAAGAAATTTTAAGCGTTTTAGGCGGAAAGAGTGAAACTGTTTTTCTCGACTAGAACCGAATCGCCTCTTTACGCAACACACTGAACTGGCATGAGGCACTTTTGTAGTGTTTTTCTTTCTATGGGACTTTAAAGAGGTTGTATTTGTGGATAATTGTAATAAATATGAAAGTAAGCTTCTAGTCTAAGGTTTACGTGGTGATGTAAATCAGTCTAAAAAACTGTATTGTCAGGAGTCCCAAATTCGTGCTTCTATAAAGCGTACATATGTTTTTCATTTGTAAAAGCGTTGTTTGAAGTGCGTGGCATTTCGTAGATTAACTTATTTGGAACAATGTTTAAGATGTTTCGCTTTAAAAATAGCAGGTGTGACACACTAACAAAACCATTCATACACCATTAATTGGGCCACGATTTTGTCGCGGAAAGATTTTTAATCCACTTTGTTTCTGTGTGTCAGGTACACATCTACAGCTTTGCTTCATGGTTATTGGCAGCATGTATTTGCTCAGACACGTTCCTCATTTGATTGCACCAGTCAGAATAAGGTTTATGACTCCGTACGTCTGTAATTTGCTAAGGCAAGTGAGAGTAAAATCATCCAATCACAGAATATGTAGCAGAGCTGCAGATGTGCACACAACGCATTAAAACCAATTGTTGCAAAAATCTGTTCGCCATAAAATCGTGGCTCTACCTATTACCAGTGGCGGCTCGTGGGTTGTTGCCGGGTGGGGCTGCAGATAGTCGGAACTGTACACTCTTGATGAACGCGCCGTAGACCAACGACCATGAAATATTTGCCGGCTACTAGTTCTGTTGTGACCACTCAGTAGTAAGGGGCACCTGCACATAAGCGTGTCTGTGGCTGTAGAGTCAACCAGCGCACAACCCTGTACAGCTCTTGGCAACTGCAGCCCTACCTGGCAACAACCCATGAGCCGCCACTGCCTATTGTATAGTATATGACGATGAGTATGGAGGAGCGACGGAATGCACGGACAGAGGAAACAGACGTACTCCGAGAAAACGCACAAGATAATGGCAAAGTTCACCCCGTGTCGCACATACGAAAATCATGCCCGACCTCGCCAGCGATTTGCCTGGTCACCTATGTTTGGCATTCAGCTTCACTTCGTTGTGGTTTTGGTTACGATATGTCTACTGTCTTCATTTTTCTTTCTCGCAAAATGGCTACTTTCGTCCGCTAACCACCAATTATCCTGGTCTCGAGCAGGGTAAGTGAAGAGTTTATTGAGACCGTTGTGTGAAAATTCAAACACGGATAAATTCACTCGGGTTAGATTTCAAACATCCACTGATAAAATAGTATAGTTGCAGGTACCATACTTCTGTTAAAATAGGGACAACAAAACAGTTTGGTTGTTGGTACTATTCTAGACAGTTCCTTCAACGGTGTGTTTTGTAGAAGAAACAAAGATCCTACACTATACACTTTTTTTAGTGTCTTACTCTTGAAATTTTGGCTGACTCGTACCCTCGTGAATCTTCAAAAGCGACTCAAATGTTTCTGTGCATAAATAACATAAATAAGAGGTAAACATGTATGTTTCCATAAAAACTGCTGTATACAATACTGCCTTCACAATTGACAAAAAGTTATAGTTCTTACCGAGGCTGTCTATGTCATCCAGAAAATGAAACCATAACTAAACGGACATTTATTTCACATACTGTCTTAATTTTTTTTACGAATTTCATGACTTAGTTAATCTGCAAAAAAAAAGTTAGTCTATAGCTTGTGCGCAAACACGCGCAAAATTTGAAAAATGTCACAGATTTAGACTAACATTGAGACAATTTTTTTCAATTTTTGCGCGTGTTTGCGTGCTTACTGCACAAGCTATTGACTAACTTTTTTGAAGATTAACTAAGTCATGAAATTCGTAAAAAAAATTAAGACAGTATGTGAAATAAATGTCCGTTTAGTTATGGTTTCATTTTCTGGATGACATAGACAGCCTCGGTAAGAACTATAACTTTTTGTCAATTGTGAAGGCAGTATTGTATACAGCAATTTTTATGGAAACATACATGTTTACCTCTTATTTATGTTATTTATGCACAGAAAAATTTGAGTCGCTTTTGAAGATTCACGAGGGTACGAGTCAGCCAAAATTTCAAGATTAAGACAGTGAAAAAAGAGTATAGTTGTAGGTACCATACTTCTGTTAAAATAGAAACAACAAAACAGTTTGGTTGTTGGTTTAACTTAGTTTAGGCGAGACTGATAGTATACAAGATGTTCATGAATAACGTTTAAAGCTCTTCGTCACGCTGTAGACGATGCGAAGACGAGTAAAATAATACAGTACACTTAGGGTCACAGAGGCTAGGAAGTAACTGTAAATTGACACACAATTTATGATCTTGAGGGTCGCAATCTGCGTTGAAATAGCATTGAAATAGCAATAACTGCGAATAAGGGTGACTGAGGTGTTTATGGAACTGGCACAGAAATAATGGACAGAGGAAACCGCAGTTTTTCCATGATATCCCGTCTTTCCTCAGTTTCACTATATACGAGTACCACACGTGTGATCCTGCGAGTGACCCCGATCGAACATCGAATCGGAATATCCATGTATCGATGTGATCTTATCGATACACCTGCACTATCATCCAGGCTAATAGCTCGACCCTCTTGATGCATTATTTGACGTCAATACTGCGATTTGTTGCTATTTCTGCGCAGATTGCAACCCTCGAAGACTACAATGTGTGTCAATTTGCGAATGCTTCCCAACCTATGCGACCCTAAATGTACTCTATCATTCTACTCGTCTTAGCGTCCCGTACAACGTGACGAAGATCTTTAAACATTATTCAGGGACATCTTGTAGGTTCACCATTTCTCTAGAAAAATACCAAATGAAAGAAGAATACAAAAATTCGAGCATATTCGTAAACAAACGCGCAGAGACAAATCTAGAGCAGCATTTTGGGTCATTTCTCAACACGACAAACATTGTTTTTCCATGGTAGTGAATCTCCATTGAATGATTTAATACGGATAATTAACTGTCATAATTGTAGAACATATTTATGTGACTAGTAACACGCACACAAACCTCAGTTATTAACTGTAATTGTATCAGATAAAATTTCCACTATCTTACTGCAATACAATTTTAATTATACCAGGGAGAGTTAATTGTTACCAGCTGAAGAGACTCTCGTCGATCCAGAATTCATTATCATAATTATCATAAACTTCTCTGCAGTGCGAAAAAAAAGCCCTAAGTGTGAGAACGACGACTACGTGCATGCTCACCAGCAGATAAGGGTATATTTTTCATGTCAATCAATTGTATGGGCAAGATAAGGTATATTCTATGCAGAGTACGCTGGCATGGGTTTCAATAGCCACTGTGTAAGCATTGCAGCCAGTAAAAGTTTATATTTAGAAACGTAAATTTATGCAGACTAATGCATTCTCTATAGCGGCGGACTATTTTTTCTTCGGGGATGTATGAATACCAGGCAGAATTTTGAACGCTATTGGCAGAGCCAGTGATTTTTGGTGAAAAGTATTCTGCGCAACTGTGTTTCAATACGTTACGCGCACATCTGCAGCTCTGCCCCATGATTATTAGGACGCGGTCGTTTTCGCGAAAAGACTTTTGCAGCACTTTGTTTCAGTGTCTTACGTGCGCACCTGCATCTCTGCTTTGTGGTCAGTGATTGGGTGCCGTGACACCCAGCGTCTGGAGGTTAAACCGGGAAATCACAGACGTGATGTGAAGCAGTTATCCGTGTACTAATTGGCACAGTCAAATGAATAACGACTCTGCGCAAAAACACTCGGTCAACAGCCATGAAGTTGAGCTGCAGGTGTGCACGTAAGACACTGAAACAAAGTGAGGCAAAAATACTTTCGCGAAAACTACCAGGTCCTTATGATTATTGACACAGCGTATTTGGGCAGAGGCGCTGCTCATTTGACTGTGCCAATCAGAACAAGGTTACCTGCGACAACATACGTCTGTACTTTGCGGATAAAACAGGACGCTGAGAGTTAAAAACACCCAATCACTAGCCATGAAGCAGAGCTTCAGGTGAGGCAGGTGAGGCACTGAAATATAATGGTGCAGAATTCTTATCACCAAAAATCACCGGCTCAAACTATTGTTTAAGTGTCACCGTCCCTGCCTCCCTTCAAAACTGCACACGTTCTCATAAATTGGTGTGATTATCTAGAGAACCTATGGATATGATAATGCCTTTCGCCAATAGTGTGTGATACTAACGTCGCACGCCACGTGAATCCTGTGCAGAATTGGAGATGAAAATAACTTCTTATTATAACTTTTTTCCTGCAATGCACGACAACACAGCTCTGAGTTAGTACTCTCTTGAGTTCTACAAATACAACGATTCAGCAGCAGTTTATGTATGTTCCATGTCAATTTTTTTTTTTGACTGGCCAAGTTTTGAATCAGCACTCATAGATTGATGAAAGGAATAATGCTCTACTTTCGTGCCTCTATTTATATATTACATCAATGGCTTTCCAAAACAAAACTGACCTTCCAGACTACGTCAATGTTAGTTGTATATCTACTTTGTTTGCAGATGATACCAGTATTGTAATTGCTGGCAAGTCGGAAGCAGAACTGAATCTATTAGCCAACAATACTTTCGTAGGATAAGGTTCATGGTTTGAAAAACAACAAATTAAACCTTAATACAGATAAAAAAAATTACCGTTTTATACAATAACAGTGAATATATAACCATGGACACTTGCTGTAGTGATGTAGAAATCAACATAAATAGTTCCTAGGTCTTAATGTTGACAGTCAGCTTAAACTGGAAGAACCACATTCAGCACACTTTTCCAAAACTTAGTTCTGCCTGTTTATCGTTACGTAGTAAAGTAGGCATGGCATGGCATGGAGGGTTTACCATGAATGTTTCCATTCCAAGATGGCATACGACATAACGTTCTGGGGAAATTCTATACATAGGAAAAATGATTTTGTAAATAGAAATTATCCGTAAGTATATTACATGGTAAAAATTAATCGGAATGGACTCCTCTTTAACAACTTGAAAACAATAACTCTCTCTTGTGAATTATATTTACATGTTTTTGATATTCATTTCGAAGAACCAAAACTCTTTTCACAAAAATTAACATCTTCATCATCATAATACTAGAATTAGACACCTCGTGTATACGCATCTTGTTAACTTGACCTTACAACGGAAAGGACCGCCATACACTGCCGCCAAACTGTTCAACAAACTTCCAAGGCACTTGCAGGACATGTGTTTTTAAAACATAAAAATGTATAAAAAACTTATGAAGGGATTCCTTAAGTCCCATTCTTTCTATTCAGTTGAAGAATATTTATGTAATTAATAAAAACATGCATATAATGGTGTAAGATTTTTCGCCACTTTGTGTGTGTTTTTTCTTTTCATTTGGTGATGATGACAAAGAATGCTGGTGTGGGTTAAGAAATGACGATATCCTATTTATACCGGAACAACATATTTTCACTGAAATATAGTTGAGTTACAGTACAAAATGTTCACAAAAGATCTGATGGATGCAATAACATATCCTATACTACAGACACTTTAGCGAGGCAGTGTAATAGGGCAATGATATTGTTATAACTTTATTGTTATTTATGTGTAACTAGAAGTGCGCCCGTGGCTTTGCTCGCGCGTATTACCCATAGAAAATAGTACTGTAGTTGCTTTGATTGAAAAACCTCTTTGTACATCAGATAGGTAGTTCAGTCATCAAATGTAAGAATGACCAGCTGTCAGTTGAGTTAGCTTTGCAGCAGGATAAGTAGCTATAGCTGTCCGCGCGAAAAGCAGTCTCAATTAAGTTTGTCTCTGCCACCAACAGCGAATTTTCCCGGGCCTTATTAATAGTCACAGCAAAATTGATATTGCGGGGTATTTGCAGACTTCTGAATATAAGAAGGTAATCGAATAAAATACGCAGTTTACGTTGTATGAAGATTTATTTCCCCCGAGTACAACCATTGATGAAGCCCTCAGTAACATACTTGTTTTTTAAAACCTTCACTTGAAGTTAGGTGTAATTATGGAGTTTAGACGGGATAATGTTTTGCAGGAATATAAACTTCTTTGGTGCCCCAACCTTGAGGTTAGTGAGATGGTATATGTGGAATGACGTTGTCGAGGAACTTAAGTGGATAGTGGACTGCATAGCCTAATACATTTTTACCAATTTTGAACGACTCCGTCCATATTACGCTAACTTAATCTGTCTTGCAATTGTGTGTCAGAACGACAAAAAGCTGAGCCACATAACGTCGAAATTATTCATAAATTCCTAGGCTCGTAGAGGTTGTACGTCTCGATAGATCTGTAGAACGAAATTCCTGTATTATTTATTTCTCGGCGGTCATAAAGGCTATGCTTATCCGTATCGTCTGCCTTAAAAGTTTACAAACTAAGTTTCTTCTCAATAATTAAGTTATCTTATGAAATAAAAACTTACAATACTTTTTAAGGTACTTACGTAAGCATCATTCTGACTTGAACAACACCTCAATATCTCTACTGGTTATGATAAGTATCATCGGCTGACAGAAAACACCCTTTAAGGTGTCAAATTTCGAAAAATCTTCATCTTACATCTTAACTATTTTGTACAAGTATCCAAGTGAAGTGAAAATCACGACGATAGCCGATTCAGTCAAAGCAAAACCGATCATACATTAAAAATCATATATCACACCTGTAGAGTACTGAGAGTTCGAATTTTGAAAATCTTAAAATATTTTTGCGGCGATTTACCTGATAATCATTATAAAGCAAAAATAAACTGAATATCTCGATGAAGTTCGATATATATCGCAGGTTTATCTAAAATACATTCTAGGTCTTTTCACCTCCTAAGAGACTGAATTTCGAAAAACCCATTAACCCCATTTTAGGCCAAACTTGTCTCTTAGACATGAAAAACACGACAATAGCACGTTGGGTTCAAGATATATCGACGATAATCTTAATAACACATTTCATCACTGTCCACCCCTTTTCAACTCCGTAGGCTAAGTGATGAAAAATTCCAGAATTCCAGAAATTACTTTTCAGGTATTTGAGTAAGCATCCATCTTAAACAAAAATCACGTGGCTATGTAAAAAACCAATGTGGTCGACACATATCGATTGTGAATTGAGAACACGTTTTACCCTCTTTTTTTTTTTTTTACCTCCTTGCGGCCAAATTAGGACAAACGTATTAAATCGTATTTTGTATAGAAAAAAATAGCTAGCATGGCAACAACTATTTTAAACAAAACTGCCAAACAGATTTTTTGATATCTGTTCTTTTTTAAGGTTAAAACAATGACTATCACAATAGCGCTGACCAAATCTCTCACTCTCACTCACTGTTACACTGCGCGGCCGCCCTCTCCTGTGGAAACGGCTTAGCCGATATGCGAGTTCAAGGCACCCGTTACTGGCCGATAATTCGAACTTGAGCTGTCATCATTACAATTTGATTATGAAAACAAATAATGCAAAGATGCATGTTAGTGTGATCTTCGAAAGAACTGTGCAATGGGAGTGCATGACTGGATTTACTTCCTTGGACATACTCCATTGCGAAATAAATGACTGTCAAGAGAAAACTAAAAATAAGGCAAGAAAACATCAATAAGCAGAGTATGCTTTAGTCATCAGGATACATACACAACAAGAAATTCCAAAACTGAAATTGGTCAGATAAAACAAGGAACAAACAGACAATAAAATAAATAACAAAAATATAAAAAAAAGAACCTAAGTTGACGTGCGACACAACGATGAGACGAAACAAAACACAAAGATGTCGGACACAAACAGAAAAAAAAAAAAACAAACAAACGACACAAACTATGAGACGAAACAAAACACAAAGATTTCCAAACAGTCAGTAGTAACGACGTTTCGGGAACTGGAATCTGTTCCCGTCATCAGGTAGACACATAGGGTTCAGGAACACGAGTGCGACTGATAGTCACATGTTAGTGTGTTTGCTGGAATACACACAAGGCTTTTCTGGTGCTGGTTTCATTCGTCTCTGTTCCATTCCTTCTGTCATGCCATGCCATGTTACTTCTGAATTTATCTACGAAAAGAAAATATTATGAAAGTGATATTTTGTTTCAAAATGGACGAAGGCATGAACGTATAAATTCGCCCAGAGATGGCAGCGCTGTAGGCTGTAGCTCTCACTGCAGCTCACAAGAAACGTAACAATTATTGGAAAGAAAAATTTATTTGAATAGAAAAATTTATTTGTAATAATGTTCCTCGACTCGCCCAACCAGAACGCTCTATCACCTGCCTGTAAGAGCCAGGTTCGCTTAAACGCATTCAAACTCTTAACTCGGCAGTTTCAATTTTTGGACGCATGCGAACTTCATTCGGTTGGCTTTTTACACCAAAATATATTATTCTTGATCTGATATGAAACCATAAAATGAATTCGTAGTAAGTTACCATCACTCCGGTTTTTTTTTTATTTTACTAACACAAACTCATACCTATTACTAAAACGTTACAAAAATTAATTAAATTATAAAGAAATGAAATTTGCGAGAGCTACTTTGCTGTCTTCACTCCTCTCAACTCAGTACCAATGAAAACTTTGTTATTAACTAAAAAAAATGTGCAACGGTGCATGCATTAAGAATGAGCGAATTTCTCGAGTTAGCTTTTAAGCAACCGGGTTCAGTAAATTTGATTATATATTTTTTTAATTAGTATAAAATTCCAAAACATACAATAATGCTTGGCGGGTGGCAGCAAACGAACAAATGTCTAACTACGTCATATGCGTGTAAGACAATAAGTACGTGTTTCCAATGTCTACGGCGACGTTTTAAAATATCGCATTTTTAAAGCTCAATAATTAAACAGTTGAAATGCGCAGAGAATTATTTCTTTACGTGGTTGTACGTAAATATTAAAATGTTTTATAGGTACCGTCCCCATTGGGTTACACTATTATACAAAAAATTTGAGATAGGCTATATATTTATATATATTTTACATTTACTCTAAAATTGCTAGAGCATCAATAATGCTTCACACTTGTGATCCAAACTTGAGCTGTCATCATTACAAATCGATTATGAAAACAAATAATGCAAAGATACAGGTTTATGTGTTTGCTGGAATACACACAAGGCTTTTTTGGTGCTGGTTTCATTCGTTTCTGTTCCACTCTTTCTGCCATGCGTATATAACGTTATTTCTGAATTTAACTACAAAAATAAAATGTTATGAAAGTGGTATTTTGTTCCAAAATGGACGAAGGCAGCACGGTCGATTTTAGTGCAGTACTTACATCATGAGATGTTTTCCTCTATGTGTTTGTACGGCTCATCCGCTGTCTCCTGTATGAAGGTCTCTCAATAACTAGAGACAATCTCCCAATGGAAGTTGAAGTCTATAACCTAGTGGTGTGCGTGCAACACTGCACTATATCCCACATCCTCTCCTCCAACCCCTCCCAGTGTTCTCCTCCTTTCTTGCCTCTGACCATACGATATTAACACTTCGTGTTACATATGTTTTCTTTGCGAATTCTGGACCCTGCTCTGTCGTCACTGCTATAGTTTGCAGAAGAGGTTCTGATGAGTCTGCCAAACACTGCTCTCGTCTGATAGCACTAGAATCACGATTCTGTATTTATTTCACAATTTACGAGCAGCATTTGTTTTTGTCTCTAGAAAGAAATGTCACGTTTCCAGTGCAACATAGGAGGACATCTGTTTACGCGACGTAAATTATGATTTAGTTACGACCAGTAGCGTCGCATATTTCGAAGCTGTGTTGGGTGATCAAGGAACTCAACAATGATATACGGAAAGAACTTGAATTAGGAATGCTACTTGGCAAACTGAGAATAAAATAAAAAAATATTAAGAAGTGGTATGAAGAAACATCATGAAGAACGCTAGATATCATACTAACAGCTTCAACAATGGATACTGACTGAATTTAAAACGAGCTGTATAAAAAACCCCTAGTAAAATTTGCCCCAGAACCCGTTGAAATTGTCTAATCCACGGAAGAAGAAAGAGAAGATTATGTCACTAAATAATGCGTTTGGTGGAGTATTCAGGGCCTACGTCACACAGAAAGCCGTCAGACGTAGGGGATGTCTTTTAGAGGAGACATATTTTGGCTATTTAGGACAGTAACTGTAATGAAGGAGTTGTATGCACGATTGTCAGTTATTTTAATATATAAGCAGCACTATTTTGTGCTAACGCTATATAAAAGTAAAATTAAAAATTTTAAGTAACCCACGACATAATAAAACTCTAAAAAGTAAAAAAAAAAAAAAATTCTCTTGGCATTTTAACTTCATTAAAAGTACCTATCAATATTTTGACGATGAGCTTCAAGTCAGGAGACCGCTATGTGAAGAAGTATAATTAATTATTATACATAGGTATAAAAATAGAAACTATCTACTAGTTTCAAATTGTACGAATTAACTTAGTTTTCTACATCAATCTTACAAGGTAAACTAAGTTCATGCAGTGTTTCGATATTGTACTAATTATATAAGAGGCTTTCGCTTGATAGCCGCACGCGATTTGCGGTATGTGGCAAGGGGGCGGGGGTGTCACAGAATGTGGCGACCCGAACGGGCAGGCACGTCAGGGCTGATGTCATTGACGATTGTGTCTATTTTGCGAATTTTTCAGAGTAAATCAATCAATACTGTAAACTAAAACGATTGGATATTGTTGTTTTGTTACATGCCAACGTTACTTACATAGAGTAAGTCGTTGTGTAATCCATATTTTTTTCATTACCAATATTATTTTGATTTGTACTCTTTTTTGTAATTTAATTACAACTTCTGTGAAATGTTACACTCTACCACTTAATGAGTTCGGGGCTGCGCACCATTCCAGTTGCCAATCAGAGAGTATATAATGAAGAAGTTAAATTATCATGAGGTTATTTCTGATCGTTCTGGTTGTGAAAATATTACCATAAAAATGCAGTGCAGTGGTTATGTTGGCTGCTTGTCAATTATTTTTTTTTACTTGTGCCTTTTTCTAAATCTTTTACTAAAGCAAAGCGAAGGTTATTAAAACGTAGGCATTCAAAGTGAGAGGGAGGAAAATGAGAGGGGAAAGGGAATAATCTTTCTCTCTTCTTCTTCGCTTCGCTCACATGGTTGAGTTTTGTTAAGAGAGCACAAATATTCTGCGCAAGTAACAACAGTAAAAAACAGAAACAACGTATATCATACCTTTATTCACATTTAACAAAATTCAAACTAGGTAATAAACGTATTACACACTTAATTTAGTTATTTATTATTAACATATCTGGAACTATCTACGTCTTTCGCAGTGCTTTATTTTTAACTTGATAACATTTCTGTAACAAATATATTTTTTCAAACGTGAAAAAAATAAGCAAAATTTTGTGAATGGTCATTAATGACCGTGTTTGAAACATTAAAAATAATAAACTTATTTCAATAAAATTTTTTGTACCCCATTCTGCTCCTGTAACCCATTTTGCCCCAATCCCACAAACTGTGCATATTTTCCGTGACACCTTAAAAACATAACGTCGGTCCGTTGCTCCTTTGCTGTATAAAAGGATAAACCAACAAATACACTTTCGCATTTACAATTTTTTTTAGTTTTATATACATTATATATATATATATATATATATCCATCCACCTACACACACATATACACAGAATTGTCAGTATTTAGCACAGAAATATAAGCGATAATGAAAATATGAGTTAACTATGTAGTAACGGCGGAATGCGAAGACGGGGCAAACAGGAGTATCCTGAGAAAACACGACAGCCAAAATAGCGACGTACGTCACGTTTACCACTTGCCTGAATCGGGAGCGATTCACCGGGAATCGAACTCGGATGGCCCTGATGGAATGCTATTGGTCTGGCCACCGCGTATAGTTCGGTGCAGTTAAGTTCTGAGTTCGAGCACCGTGGAAGTGACCGGGGGAAGGGGTAAGGGGCAGCAATGTTCATGATATATTGGTCTCTGACAGCTGTGCATACTAATGACATGATACAAATTAGGTGAAGAATCCCGATATGATCTATGGTGGTACATGGCCAATTATGGCCACGGCTCAGAGTATTTGAGTGCCGAATGTGTTATTATAGTAGCTCAAATCCCACTGTAAATTGAATGGCTCATCATTAGAGTATGAATATAACTATGCTTTGAGAAAATATTCTTTGGTCTCTTAATGTGACTTTTTTTTATTATCGCGTCAGTTAATATTTATCAAACATTTATCCATCGTAACAATATAGTGAAATTGGTTCATTTGAAATGATAATCCTATTTGCTTATTTTTTGCCTTTGCCTAGTTATTTAGCAATGTAGGATGCAATGGTCTAGCAAAGAAATGTGTAGTAGGTGAAGCTTGAGTTGACTATATGTGTCTGAGGGAAAACAAGTTCTATTATTAGTGTGCTTAGTTCACTTTCGTTACACGCACCTTCATTATTTTTTTAATCTCGTGACATTGCGAATAGATAAGCATTTATTTACAACAAATTTTTCCTATAAACGTACAAAAAAATTAGCGAAAGAAATTAGAATGGGAGAATGTTACATTGGATCTCAAGTAAATAAACTATAAAATTTCATTTGACGGTAATTCGTTTCACTTGTCAAGAAATATTTTTATCCATGCTAACATTAAGTGATGGAGAACTGCCCTACGATATTTTGTCATTATAAATACGAATTAATCCACGTATTTCCATTTACCAGCTTCGTGAAAGTAAATTTATTTGACGATCATGGAAATTATGTTTATATTTCTAAAAATATGATTCATGTAAATAGCAGAATAGATCCAAAAGTACTATACGTGTAATGTTTTGCTTCAAATACGAAATACAAAGCATAAATTAGGACGAATGACACCACAGAACTTAAAAAAAAAAATAAGAACTCGTTTAGCAGCTATACGAATAAAAATAATTAATTAATATAAACATTTATAGGCGCGTTGATTTCTCGCAAGAAACTCAGCATTCTTCTTAAAACAAACACACACAGAAAGCAAGCCAAGATTATCGGTTTTTAATGAATTTGTAATTTAAACTCTTACAAAGTACTAACTTTCGGGACAGATTCTAACGGTAGGTAACTGAACATGTCTTTGTTTCTTCCGCCCAAGTAGCCACATTTGTTACCGCAAGCTATGGCGCTCAACACTCACCGCAGCGTACCGAGTTTTATTCCCGGCAGGGCCGACCCAGGTTTTCGCATGTTTGAATCGTGACAGACGATGTCGTTAGTCAATCATCACCCTCACCAGCGCTGAAGTTAAGTGGACTTTATGTCTCGTCGACAGCGAGGTCATTAGAGACGATAACAAACAACTAGGTACAATGGCAGGATCTGGGAGAGGAGTCGGCCATGACCTTTGTTAAGGAACCATCCCAGCATTCGCCTGGAGCGATTTCGGGAAACCATGGGAAACCGAAATCAGGATGGCCGGAGCCGGGATCTAACCCGGGTCCTCCCGAATGCGCGTCCAACGCGTTACCGTTGCGCCACCTCGCTCGATCATCACCAGCGCTGAACTTTTCTATGTTAAGGGCATAGGCCCGACTTTTTCGGCTTTCGAGATAATTATTTTTTAAATTATATACTATATCGTAAAATTGCTTAGTAACTCTGTTGCAAATTGGTTTTATTATGTAATTTAATTTGTGCAAAATAAAAGGTGTATATATTAACTTTTGTATCAATTAAAACGAAATTTAGTTAATTAACTAATTAGCTACTAACCATGCTGTATTCTGTCTTTAAAAATTCAGAGTAGCATACGCAGTTTAAAACAGGTATAACAAAATTACGGAGCGATTTTACGATATCGACTGTCGTTTATGTTTACCGTCAAACGTGTAGAAACTCGGGTCAAGGCCCTTAAGGGCGTTGAACCCGTATAATTTCAAGTCACAAAATGGCCATTGCGGTGTAGCCAAAATCAAAAAAAGTAATTAACTAATGAATTCAAAATTACAGGAACTGAAGTGTATCAATGAATTTAATGATATGTCTGACAAAATATATTTTTGAAAATTTCAATAGTAGCCAAAAGTCAAAGTTATGCAAAAATTTACTCGTTTTCATTCATTTTTAAAAAAATACAAAATTGTATCGCTTTGTATTTACAAAAGGGTCTTGAAGTAGATCACATCATTAAGTATCAATACGAATTAGCTTGTTTCTGCAAGTTATTATTTTTATTATTTTGGCTACACCGCAACTGCATTTTTGTGACTTTGACAGGTGATTATGCCAAAACTATGGGACCTATTTTTTATTTGAGGCAATGACACGTTATCTGTTGTGAGATAGTTGAACAGTGTGTGGCACAAATATAAAATTTTTAATTTTGAATGGTCTAACATCCTTAAGGGCGCGGTATACCACAATTTTCATCACAATGTTTTTATTTTTATATTTGAACCGGTTATTTTTGTCGTGTTTTTGACACAAAATATGACTAAATTTTCTTCTTATAAAATTTTTTTTATCTCGCATAGTTTTTGCGTAATGGGTCGTAAAAACCAAAAATTGCATGTTTCCGTTTTAAGGACGAAACTAAAACCAACTCACTTACCAAACTGAAAAAAATTCACAGTGAGTAACAATGTTGTAGGCTACAAATCCAGCTGTGTTAAATTAAAAAACAAATTATTTTTGTATTTAAAAAAAAATATTGAATTTCTTAAATTTTTATTTAAAATGTCAGCAATTTTTATTTAAATACAAAAAAAAACATTTTATTCTTTGCTTTTATGTACGTGACATTGTAGCCTGCGACTTCTTAATCCACTATGATTTTTTTTTAGTTTAGTATGTCAGTTGGCATTAGTGTAGTACGTAAAACGGTAACATGCAAATTTTTACTTTAACAAGCCAATACGCGATAACTATGAAAGATTAAAAAATTTCATAACAGCAAAATTTAGTGTCCAAATTAAGAAAAAAAAAATATATCTTGTACAATTGAAAAATAAAAAACATGGTGATGAAAATAAAGGTAGACCGTATCCTCAAGGGCGCGGCTACCGCAATTTTTATCATCATTTATTTATTTTTTATATGTACCAGATATTTTTTTTTATTTTAGACACAAAATGTGACAAAATTTGGCTCTAATGAAATTTTTTTATCTCTCATAGTTTTCGCGTAATAGTTTGTTAAAGTCATATTCTGCATGTTTTCGTTTTAACGACTACACTAAATTCAACTGATATACCAAACTAAAAAAAAATCACAGTAGATAAAGACATTTCAGGCTACAATTACATGCTCATAAAATTAAATAATAAAAAAGTGTTTGTATGTTTAAAAAATTATTGAATTTTTTAAATTTTTATTTTTAGTTTCAGAATTTTTTTTTAATTCAAATAATTTTTATTCTTTAATTTTATGAGCATGTCATTGTAGCCTGCAATGTCTTTATCTACTGTGATTTTTTTGAGTTTGGAATATCAGTTGGTTTTAGCGTAGTCGTTAAAACAGAAACATGCAAAATATGACTTTAACAAGCCATTACGCGAAAACTATGAGAGATAAAAAAATTTCATTAGAGCCAAATTTAACCACATTTTATGTCTAAAATAAGAAAAAAATATCTGGTACAAATAAAAAATAAAATAATAATGATGAAAATTGCGGTAGACAGCGCCCTTAATTGAGAGGAGTCGTTAGCAATGCGTTTTCTGTAAAATTTGAGTTGCGCGTTCTTCGAAGACAATTTTTTCACGAAATATAGAAAAAAAGTAACCTATAGACCCAACATTTGTGTTTAGTCCTACCTATGACATTAACGAGGGGAAATTATAATAAAAATCGTTATAAATACCCCTTTTAGGGCTTGGTGCTCAGTTTCTTTAAGGTGAAGGAAACATGTAAATTGTATGATCTGTAGCTGTATTCTTTATCTTTCGACACGTGCAATATCTTATAGTTGCATATATAATTTGCGTGCTGTTGGACTACAACGAGCGAGATCGGGACGTGGAAGCGTGTAGACCCAAAGGGCTAATCTTGCTCGTTCACTACATACCTCATCGCCTCTATGCGCAAGACGCTTTACTGGCATATGTCTTCCCCTAGAATATTTCTCATTAATGGCGTTCACGTGGTAAAAATTTTTAATTTTATATTTGTACGGCATAGTGTTCATTTTATAGACGTTACTTGTGACTACATTTTCCACTTGTACACATTTTTTAGCTCTCATAGTTTTTCCATGGCGGCTTGTCAAAGTCAGAATTTGCAATTTACGGGAACATAAGAGTAACAAAAACAAAATGACTTACTCAAATAAAATAATTGGCACTGAAATTTTATATTATGGACAACATGCTAAAAGACTTAAAAACACAAAATGTAATTCCTTTGTACTTCTTTTAAAAAGTCTGAAAACGGCGACAATTTACTTAATTTATGGCAATTTTTAAAGATTACAGAATTACTCTGTGGAATGTTTTAAATGTATTAGCATATGACTAAAGGTGCGTCAATTTCGCGGATTCATCTAGCAACAGCCTAGACTTGTCTATTCTATACACACTGTAGCCACAATTGATTACCTATTGGCTTCTAGCCGTACAAGCGATAGCCCTACGCATTATTTCCTTGTTTAATACTGGCTTGTAATAGTCAAAAACGTATCGTAACAACCGCCACCAAATCACATACGTTACAATGAAGTATACATAACTGGCATTCAACCTGGTGTGGAATGTATCTGCGAAATTAACGTACCTCTACATATGACCCATTGTATCTTATTTCAGTATAAATTATTTCATTTGAGTAAGTCACGTGGTTTTTGTCATTCCTATGTTCCCGTAACTTGTAAATTCTGACTTTGGCATGTCGCTGTGGGAAAACTATGAGAGCAAATAAATGTTTGCAATTTGATAATGTAGTTACAAGTAGCACGCCTAAAACGAACACTATGTCATGCAAATATGAATTTTTACTACGTGATCACCCTTAAGGAGAACGAATGGTGTGCGACCGTCTGTAACTATCAAAAATTTTCCCGCTACAAGTTTTCAGAAGCCCTATAGATAGTGTTGACATTTCATGTTCTAAATATTAACCTACTTCATCCTTTTACATTGTTACATAATAGATTGCTTCCATATTATCTGACACCTGTTGGAAGATAAACGAGATTATCACATTTCTTATCTTACAAGAAACGTTAGATTATATGGAAGTAATTTATTATGTAACAATGTAAAAGGTGTAGTATGTAAACATTTAGAAGATGAAAGGTCAAAAATGTTGATACGCCCTAAGGCCATGTTCTCTCTTGTTTCTGCTGTTCTGCGATAGTTATATTTTTAAGCCTAAACGAGAACAGATTTTACACGTTTGTTTGGCTTTGTTTTAAATGGGTTTTGTTGTGATAGCTATTTATTTCAAACAAGAAACGATACGGTTTCGACTAAAAGGTAAAGTAACCAGAATTTCGATAGTTACATAATAAGCTACTGCCTTGAAAAAACCAGACAACACGGAGAAGACGATTTTAAACCAAACTTCCGGACAGATTTTTTATACCTGCTCTAGTTTAGGCTTAGAAAAACTATTTCTGTAAAAAAAAAATTACAAGTAGCAACAAGAGAGCACTGCCTTAAGGAATTACTTGAAGCGGAGGAAAAACTGTAAATTTAATATGGCCATGCACCATCCTTCTTAAAGTAACCAAAGTCTATTCACTTACGTTCCGTCACACAGTTATGTTTGATATCTTTCAAATTGACTTCTTGTCCTTCAAATCCTTTCTTCGCTGACTACGTGTGGCTATTATCCACAGACACCAGAATAGATTTTCGCATTTGCCATTTCAGTAATCAAGTGACAGCTTAAACAGAAGAAAAATCGCTCTGTCTTGCTGATTCGACTAACAGGTTTGTCAAACACGAATTCCTATCGTGAGCAGCTTCCAAACATACCCTCGCTAAACACCTGCTCACGTGGCAACTCTGTACCTCTCTACTCCCTACATCACCCCTTCCCCGGCCTCTCAGGCACGTGAGGCGACAACCAACTCTTCTACTACGTCAAGTGCAAGGTTAACTGCACGTGTGCTGCACGTTCACCACGTGGCGCGCATCTGGAGGCACGACGTACGCGCAGGCTAGATAGCGAGAAGTTTTTAAAATTTTTACTATACCTGGAGAGGATGGCATACCGCGAAAATGTTTTGTGCCAACATGCCTTTCAAAACGGTGTAGTTTCTTGCCACTTTTATGATTGATTGGTAGAGCCCACGATTTTTGGTGAAAAGAATTCTGCAACAATTTGTTTCAATGCCTGCTCTGCTTCGTGGTCAGTGATTGGCTGTTTTAAATTCTCAGCGTCTCGGAGTTCTACCCGCGAATCACAGACGTGTAGTGTCGCAGTAACCTTGTTCATGTTGACACAAGTCAAATGAGCCACTTTTGTGCAACTATACATTCTGCCAGTAACCAAGAACCACACCTGCAGATATGCACACAAGGCATTGCAACGAACTGTTGCAGAATTCTTTTCACCAAAAATCGTGTGCTCTAATGATTGGGTAATATACTTCTGACATAATATATCTGTCCGGAGACCAATAACGGGCATCAACTATTACGATATCGGTATTCTTATTGGCTCAGTCAAATGGGGTAACAGCTCCATAGTATGAGCGAAAGCCAGTGATCTTCTAGTACGCTGAACGTGTTGAAATCCAGCAAACAGTCTTGTTTCCCCGCGATAAATCATCATCTCTAGCCATACCCAATTATTAGTGCCCCGACTTTCTGGATTAAAGGTTAATCCGCCATCTGTAGAGACACTGGAAAATCACGGGAATCGTTGACTATTTGCTAGGTTCCAACATGCTGTATATAACACTGAATGTTTTGTATCTATATTGTCTATCGTTAGAGACACTGGAAAATCGCGAAAATGTTTAGCATAGTCTCCAATAAGCTATAGTTAGAGCCACGATTTTATGGCGAAAAGATTTTTGCAACATTTGGTTTCGATGCATCATGTGCACACCTGCAGCTCTGCTACATCGTCTGTGGTTGGATGAATGTACTCTCACTTGCCTTGGCAAATTATAGACGTACAGACTCACAATAATCTTATTCTGATTGGTGCAGTCAAATGAGAAACGTGTCTGAACAAAGATACGCTGCCAATAACCTTGAAACAGAACTGCCGATGTGCACAAGAGACACTGAAACAAAGTGGGGCAAAAATCTTTTCGCGACAAAATCGTGGCCCTAGCTATAGTATATTAACCGTGACATGTGTGAACAGCTTTGTGGCGAATCACACACGCTGTGTGTTCAAACTGTACAGTTATAACTGGGCCTGTTGAATAGTGAAACACTGTTTCTAATAAACGATAGCCAATATAGATACAAAACATTCAGTGTTATAAACAACACGTTGGAACCTAGCAAATAGTCAACTATTCCCGCGATTTTCCAGTGTCTCTATCTATCGTTTACTAGAAGCATTGTTACTCTCTACAACAGGCCCAGTTAGAACTGCACAGCTTGGACACACAGCGTGTGTGATTTGTCCCAAAACTGTTCACACGTGTCACGGTTAATATACTATAGCTTATTGGAGACTATGCTAAACATTTTCGCGGTTTTCCAGTGTCTCTAGCCATCTGGATCCAATTCCTTATACGTACATTTGCATCTCTGCTTCATGGTCAGTGAATGGATGTTTGAACTCCCACTTGTCTTGCTGTTCTACTGACAAATTACAGAAGCATGGTGTCATAATAACCTTATTCTGATTGATGCAGTCATATGAGAGACGTGTCTGGACAAAGTCATACTTAGGGCCATGAACTTTTCGCGAAAATAATTTCGCCCCAGTTTGTTCCAGTGCCTTACGTGCACTTATGCAGTTCTGCTTCATGATTATTGGCAGTATGTCTTTGTGAAGTGTAGGGCCCGGTAGTTTTCGCGAAAAGATTTTTGCAACACTTTGTTTCAGTGCCTTACGTGCGCACCTGCATCTTTACTTTGTGGTCAGTGATTGGATGCCTTAACATACAACGTCTGGAGGTTAAACCCGCAAACCACAGACGTGTTGTGTCACAGTTATCCATGAACTGGTTGGCACAGTCAAATGAATATTAACTCTGCACAAAAAACCCCTGCCAATAATCATGAAATTGAGCTGCAGGTGTGCACGTAAAACATTGAAACAAAGTGTGGCAAAAATCTTTTCGCGAAAATTACTGGGCCCTAGTGAAGTGATGTGTCCCATCTGACAGAGCCAACCACAGCAAGGTTACTGCGACATTACATGTATGCTATTTTCAGGTTGAACCTCAAGGCACGTGACAGGTAAAACATCCAATCACTGACTATGACTCAGAACTGTAGATGTGCACATAAGACACGGAAACAAACTGGGGCAAAATTCTTTTCCCGGAAAGTTCCTGGCCCTAGTCGTACTTAGAGACAGGAAATATTTGCGCGTTCACAGACCTGTAGGCTAGCCTCCAAGAATATACATGTAGTCAAGCAGACAGCATCTGCCATTGGCTGCTCGCTGATACAGTGGTGTGGGCACGCATGTAGTTACATTGTTGTTAATAGCTCAGCGACTTCAAGATGGTGTCAAATAAGTAAACGGCCAATTGTGAAAGTAGCACGAACTTACAGTTCCTGAAAGAAAACGCGAATTTTTCAGGTCTCTGTTCATACTACATTAAGCAGAGCTGTTGATGTGGACGTAAGACACTGAAACAAAATGGTGCAAAATTTTTTCACGAAAAACTCGTGACCCTACGGGTTCAGAAGATGTAATGCCATAGCACGGTAAGGGGGGAGGGTTCGAGGATAATGACGTCTCAACAAAGGAGGGACTGGCTTTAGAGTACGAAGGCGGTGGAAAATTGTCAGAAAGTACACTACGTGCGGTATCTAGTTTATCTGGTGCTTTAGAACAGCTACCTATTCACTTTGATTAATTATTCAGGGTTAAAATATATCTGTTTTTATTATTACAATTCTGGCTCCGTGAATACACAAAGTAATACTCGAGGGTTAATTTAAGTAAGTACTGATGGAATGACACAGCAGATTATTAATTATTTTGGACGTTTTCTTACGGTGAAACATAACAAGTGTACAGTTGCTTGTGAAGTCGAAGATTCTATCAAAAAATATTTCATACTCTAACGAGTACAATTTTCAGAAATTAATCTGAAGAAAGGATCGTGTCAGAAACTTAGATAAATCTAAAATGACCATTATACCTCCCTCCCCTTTAACAGTGTGTGGTAGATAAATAAACGCTGAAAACTTCATCTGAAATCTACACGATTATGAAAGTCAGCAAAGAAAAAAATTAGTAACAATCTTAGATAATGATATTTGCCAACTTTATGAGCAAACATTTACCCAGAACAATGAATTTGTTAAGTGATCTCTTGCGCCGTAATTAAATGTACTTACGTTACTCGAGAAAAATTTTTGCTCAGAAAGTTGGCAAAAATTATTGTCTAGGCATGCTGTTTTTTTTTTTTTTTTTTTTTTTAACTTACACAATAGGCTTCCCAAAACATAACATTTTAAACTGATACTTTTAGCGCTGATTTATGTTCCATTCCCTCTTAACATCTCCATAAATATTTAGTCGGCAGCAAGTTACTAGGGTCCAGTTGCTCGCGTAATCAAAAAATGGTTATGGTAGTCAGCAGTAGCTTCTTGTAGGAAATATTCACAGTATTTGCGTGGAACAGTTTTTGAAAACCGCACAGAGAACCTAAGTCAGCACTGACTTCAGCGTACCAATAGAGCACTGATTGAACTGGAAGTGGAATGAAGAATCCTGATTAAAATGTTACCTCAAACCCGCCTGGACAAGACTAAAGTAGGTCATGAATGAAACGCTCCAGCTCAGTTGGCAATGGGATACAGCGTGCGTAATCTGAATGAAAGTTTACTCTAAACATATATCGGACAAATGAGTGAAGAAGCGGTTGTTGTTTTGGTTCATTAGTTTTGCTATGTGAGAAGTTAATATCATTTTGAGGCTGACAAAAAATTATGTATGAAATTTTATGATGGTGAAGCCAGGTTTATAAAGGGAAAGTCAAATTATAGTAAACAAAATAATACCGGCTAAATTTTTCACACTTTCTTTTGTCACGAATTTTATGTGCTCTAGTCATCAGTGTCACCAAAAGATGGCACTAACGTAATTTATAAAATATATATATATATATATTTTTTTTTTAATTTACTGCAAGATCAGGTTACACGTTTTATTCTTGTTTATCTACACAGGTAAATCTCGCGACAAGCTTTTGTATCATATAAATTATGTAATGTAATAAATTGATGGATTAGAATTAATTTAAAGTTTATTTTCTTCTTTTTAGAGAATTTAAACTAAAACTTGTTCTTAAAAATGTTTTTACAGTTAATGTATTTTTTTTTTATTTTTTTAGTTCATTTTCCATGTTGTTCCCACGAGTACCGAAGAAATATCCTTCGACCCTCCCAGGGCTTCGTTCAGAAGGGTAAAAGCTAATATACAACAGGGTTCGCCCCGGTGCCGTGAGGTGGTACGTTCACATCATGTTAGATACACTCTGATGCAACTGAATGCAAAGTGGAAAGACCTTAAATATGTTTTCGATTAATTATCAATATCTATCGAACCTTTCGGAATAAAGAGTTGCTAATTACTTCAAAACTATGCTGACGCTAAAAATCAATTTCTCGATTTTTTCGAAATTCGTCTTCGAAAGAGTAAAAAGGATGGAAGTGTGTCTTTTTATCAATCGTCTGTACAGCTCGAACCAAATGGGCTATTGTTGTGATTAGATACGTATACAAATATATAACATAGGACTTCAAGACGTTTCAAAAAAGTCTTTAATTAAGGGAGTGAAAAGTGGTGAAATGTGTTTTCGGTTATTCTTCCATAAATATCGAACTAGTTGACATATCGTAGTGTTGTTTGCTTCAGAATGATGTTCACGATTTGACCGAAAAAATATTTCAGGATACAGGATATTTTCCAAATTCCACTCCAAAGATGTAAAAAAAGGAGGGGGGGCAAAATATGTTTTCTTTTCGTGATTGATATATATCGATCTCACTGAATTTTTAGATATTTACGTGATTTTTGTTTAAGATTTATGTTTGCTTAAATACTTGAAACGTGGTTTATTAAATTATTTGACATTTGACACCTGAGGTAATGAAAATTTATGAAACGTGTTGAAA
Organism: Medauroidea extradentata; assembly: GCA_003012365.1. NCBI lineage: Eukaryota > Metazoa > Arthropoda > Insecta > Phasmatodea > Phasmatidae > Medauroidea > Medauroidea extradentata. The sequence goes on from PNEQ01019610.1 coordinate 71,365, forward strand.
ATATTTTCAATTAATCTACAAAATTTTAATCAACGGACTATCGGCCCGGTTTTAATTTAAATTTAACGCCCATACAATAACCTTGATTGTCTACAAAGTTTTTTTTTTCGAACCCTGTGGAGGTAAAAAGACACGGAAAGTATTTTAGAGAAATCCATAATTGCTATTGAACACGTCGAGGTATAGTGTATCTCTTCCCTTTATGATGAAGAAAGTGTAAACGTGCGTAAACAGATTTCAGATCTTATGGCTAAGCTACTAATCTGACGTACAAAAAGATCCATCAATTGAAGTGAATGGTCGTTGTTACGAGTAATACACGCGAGCAGTGCCGCGGGCGGTCTACTAGCTTGTATCATAAAAATGATTTTTTGGAAGTCATATAATTTTTTTTTTGTTCGTCTTCTATGCGGTTTTATAACAGTCATCAAATTGCGATGACATTTTGATGAGTTGAGTGAACACCTACGGAAATTTCTGCAAAAAATATTTGGGCAAGGGGAGGGGGGGGGGTAAAATGAGGTAGAGGGACAGAACAGGATAACAAAAAAACCTAGTGAAAAAAAAAATGGGGGAATTGTGCGTAAGTCCGCGAAGGTCTTCGCAAAAAAAAAAAAAAAAAAAAACTAGTTTTTGGTGGGAGGGGATCAATATGTGGCACAAGGGTAGAACGGAGTAAAAAAAATTGTTTTACTTTATTGCAAAAATAACAATTTGTGATTTGTGCGTGTGACGCGAGGGTTTCTACTGAAACAGATTATTCTTTGGAGGAGGAGAGAGGCAGAACGGGCTACCCAAACAATTAAGTGAATCTATTTTGCTTTTCAGAATGTTTCTAAAACACTGCATCAACATCAATTTGTGCCATTGAGCAGTTTTCAAAACTTTTTTTGTTTCAGAAATATTATTCCGCTAAATTGTAAAACTCGCGAACGAAGTTGCAGATACCAGCTAGTGTGTATGTGTGTGCATGCGTAAATAAAACCGAGTATACTTTCTACCAGCATGGGTAACTTTGCACCACCAAAAAATACTTGTTTGTAAAGACTATTGTTGAACGGCTGAGTATTTAAACCAATTTTATTTGGTTTTCTCTCATAATGGTCACTCACATTTCACCAATAAGCATAAAAACAAATATTTTGTGTAATGCAAAATCATCCACGAATGTAAGAGGCATTGTTAATGTCTGGCGGGATTCATTCGATCCTGAAGTAGGTAACATCTGCCCAAATGTTATAATCATGTTCTTAATTTCGTATTTTAATAGCATATTAACGGTCAATTGACTGAGTATATTGCCCCGTATATGAGAAACTATATAAAATGAATCCAAAATCTATATTGCTACCCCCTACGAAAATGTTTGCTAATCGCAGAGTTGAATATTAATTTTTGGTATATGTTATAACTTGACGTTTGGCTGTGTAGTTTTGGCGCAATCGAGTAACCTTGACTCTGAAGTAGTACTAAGTAACTTAAAACAAATATATTGTGGCCGTTATGTTTCAAATATAAAGAACAATATGTTTAAGAAATGCGAATAGTGCTTCAGATTATAAACACAACATATATTTTATATTTTTGTTTATTTATTGCAAGCTTCCTTTTATATTATTTTAAAACTCTCCCATCCTTCCTCTCACTCTCCGATATATATATATATATATATATATATATATATATATATATATATGTGTGTGTGTGTGTGTGTGTGTGTGTGTTGGGGGTGATTCCTTGTGAGATGAATGTCAAGTTTAAAAGGACGACAGCGACTGCACTAACTGAATTATCGCTGTCAAAAACAATTGCAAACGTGTATTTTCAATATAATCTCTGTATTTGACGGTAGTAAACACCCGTATGACTAAGCGTTTTTAGGTTGAAAATGACACTTTCAAGTTCGTGAAATGTTTGATAAGCATAGAAACCAAAATTCTAGATATCAATTTATCTGCTTCATACTGAGAATGCACGTACGTCATGGCGCAATCTTGGTCTCAGACATGCATGCCTTCAAAAACAATAATTTGCAGGAGACTTACGAAACTACAAGAAAACTTTAAAAAGTACTTGCTAATAGGTACATGTCTCACGACACAGGATGTCCAAAATTATTCATCCTTCGTCTGAAAGTTTAAAGTTCGAAGTTTGAACATTACACTAAAACTTACTACAAATATACAATAAAAACTACGGAACTTTCTCGATTACAGCTGACTTCGAGTCTTTAACTTGCTCTTAGATCAGAAACTGCCGTATCACGGCCAAATAGCGCTCAAATAAAGATTTGACATTCTTGTCAGGTAGGAGGCACCACACATTTGCCTAAGTACATATCATCACTTAAACATAAAAACAAGATATTCATACGTCGGTAATTTTTAAGTTCTGGTAAATATATAATTTTTAGTTATAATATTATTAGACGAATGTTAGTTTAACACCGCACTTATTTCATGCAAATTTTTTATCGTGATCCATTACAAAAAGTAGTCAGTGATCAGATTCATTTAGTAAAAATTCCGACATCAGTAGCTTGCTCGGTAGCATGCCGGCCTACCTGTGTGAGAGGTCCAGTGTTAGAATCCCAGCACGGGCGTGGATGTTTGAATCATTAACTTAGGTTAAGATAGATCGTAATCCATCCCTTGTTAAAGCTTACGGCATAAAACCCGGGGGAGGGGCGTTAATAAACCCTCTGAAATAAGTAAACAATTATAGTAAAAATAAATTAAATCAGGAAAAATGTTTCGTATTGGCCAATAACATGTCACTGGTGGAGTTGAATTGTTATCAATATCCAGCATTATATCCTGAATTAGAAAAGATATCTCAAAATCTCGTTACATTAGTGACTTTTTCCTTGCACTTACGCAACGATATCATAACCTAGCATGCCCCACTAGAAGACAGATTTAATTGATATTTTGGGTTACATACTTTTACATACAGTAGTAGAGCAAAATCCAATGCTTAGTTTGTTTGATTAAATACAAATTATTTTAAATATTGTTAATGTTAGGTTCTAGCATTGTGTAGTTAAACACGAGGAAAGTAGGGCTTAAAACCTCATGGAATGCTAGGTCACCAAAGACGGAACCAGTTGCTAAGGGAAAGGAACCGGGCTTGGCCTATAACAACGAACTAACCCTCCATTCGTCTTGAGTGAATTTGGAAAGCCATGAAAACCGTAAAAGGATGACCATGTGCGGGATTTAACATGGATCCTCCCATCCACTGTGCCGTCTGTATCAGCTTGTTCCTTTCTCAACTTCTCCACGAATGTTGAAAGCGACGATGTTTATATTATTTTTAATATTAATAACCAAGTAATTTTATCTTTAATTCTCGTTAATTTTAGCTTACTCGGTCATTAGAAAAAGGTTATGGCTTAGTATAAATGCAAGGATTTATTGCACTAACAAAAATACCACGATAAAGCAAAATTGTGCCTGCAAAAGCAATACTTGCAAGGGTTCTAAATGTCACTGAAATTTTCAATTAGCAAACGCACATTTTGAGTAAGCCTACATAATTTCACATTCCACTGGAATTGTGTATGTAGAAGATATTTGATATTGGGCGAAAACACTGATTGTGAAAAGCACTACACAATCTGTTTCATAGAACAAGAATTTTTTTTCCGTAGCAGTTGTCTCGCTATCGAAGCCGAGAGAGACATTTTCAATGCTCAATACAGTACAGTTTATAAAACAACGCTGTAACTGGTGGAAAACAGCAAAATTTTCGGAGGATGCCCTACAACACATATATAGCCTCAATGCAATCCCTGGGAAGAAGTAATACAATATTTCGCTCGTACTTCGGCAATCTAGGAAATTCTGACATTTTCCTATCATGTAACGGTTTTTTTTAATAAAAAAGTCGATGACATTTTTCAGAATTCGGACTTTTCAGGAATAGTAAATAGTTATTTTATTATATACAATAATGAATTATCTTTAATTTCCCACACTCTGACCTAAATATTGTGTTAATTATGAAATGCTTCATTTACTAGTTTTACGAGTTACTCGTACAAACTTAATAAAATTTATTTTTATTCATAATAATATTTTGTAGAAACAGGTAATAAACTGTCAGGCATTACACTTAATCTTTATTAGCAGTAGGTTGTCCCACTATCTATCTGAATCACAATTTTCATGTAACATAAAACTGATACATCCCATACAGCACTTAAGGAAATGCACGTTCATTCCTCATGCAGAATAAGTTGTAGTTAATAAAGTATGTCTGACAATGAAAAGTATAGCTTTATTTGACCTCCAAAGAACGTCACAAACATTCAATTATGTTAGTATGAGAAGATTAAGTGAGCAGTACATTTACAGATGGTGTTTAAGGTTATCACCTAATTGGCCTCAACGCCCACTATGCGATTAACAATGCTATTTGACCCGAATACGATGGAAATTGTATCTTTAAAAGATTACCTGTTTCAAAAACATTGTCCAAAATGTCTACAGAACACATTTGTGCGGAAATATATCAGCTTTATTCCTCAAATATATGTTAGGGATATTATACTGTTGGGTTGCTCATATAAGGAATGGGACGTTTGGAAATGAAGTGCGCAAGTAGACTAGACTAGGATTAACGTCATGACCGTGTCTTATCTATCCAAGCTCGGACACACCGAGCTATGTAAATGACAGGCATATTCTTATAACACGTGCCTTCCATTAAAGAATGCAACCATAAGTACAGGGCAGATATTAGCTGTCAGAATTTTGACATATTACATATATTCCCATTAAATACAATACTTATCACGAAAGATTACTGTGATAGAGTTAAAATGATTGAGTACAATATTGTGGATGTTAAGTCATTGCAGTGCAATGCTGTTTGACTATCAGATTGCCTGAACACGGGAGCAGATGTGAGCTACCGAAACGTCACGACTATTTCGCCTGAGAAAAACTACCGTGTCCTTTTGTGTTGTCATCGATGTTTCGTCTAGTCTTGTGTCTGTGACGTCTCTTTGGGTATTCCTATTTTGTGCGTAACTTTACTTCGTCTTAGTAGTCTGTGCTGAAGTAATTTTCGTACCCTGAGTTTCCTCAGCTTTTCATTTTTTTTTTTTTTTTTTTTTTTTTTTTTTTTTTTTTTTTTTTTTTTTTTTTTTTTTTTTTTTTTTTTTTTTTTTTTTTTTTTTTTTTTTTTTTTTTTTTTTTTTTTTTTTTTTTTTTTTTTTTTTTTTTTTATGTTTTGAACTTTAAATTTCTATTTTGTTTTTTCTGTGATTTGACACAATACACATTTGGATTGGTTAGGTTTTATTTGGGTGTGTTTGTGTTGACTACAGCCAATTCGACTTGAATTTCTTTATTGTTTCCTTGATTACTGAGGCGACACAGCACGTGTCCACAATTTTTGACCAGATAAATATGTATCTAGCATAGCATTATGGTATATCGCAAAAGTGTTTTGTACCAACATACCCTCGAAAACACTGCAGTTTCTTGCAACATGTTCGATTATATGTTATACGTCTGGCACACCGTAGCTGTCTGCAGACCAATAATAGGCATTACATATTACAACAGCGTGATTATTATTGGCTCAGTCAAATGGGACAACAGCTCTACGTAGAAGCGAGAGCCAGTAGTATTTTCATAAGCTGAACGGACGTTGAAAGCCAGCAAACCGTCAAGTTTACCCGCGATAAACCATCACCTCTAATAATTGTATAATGTCCGATGCCATTGCAGGATCTTCTATTTCTAAAAGAATGAAGGTTACAGTGGACACGAAGAGTCTCTGCTGGAGTTTTCCAGACTCCATATGCGAAAAGTCTGCCATCTGAAATTAAACATATTCAAACTAATCAGGACAAAGTAATTCTTCCTGTTACTCATGTATCCAGGACATGTATCCTAGGTATTAAGGTTATTATCACAGATCATAATTCTGTATCACCAATGACGTTATAACAGATTTTCTGCTACGAATATCCTCAGCATGGATATGCCGTTGGATGTTTTAGGTGATTATGGATCCTGAAAATAAGTGTTTATCTCTAACGTTATCTGGGACGTCAGTGCATTAACTTCTGGAGTAATGTTCTCTTCAACACCCGTCTATTGTTATCAGTAAGATTTGGATTTAATTTATTGTACGTTTCGAAGATATCTTGTCATGCCTATCAAAATTTTAAATGACGATTCTTGAAACATACACAAGATTGACAGATTTCTATGCCGAGGTTCTAGCGAGGCTCACTCCAACGGGATAACAAAACTATCTAATGTCTGAATGGTTAAGAGATAACCGTGTTTGACGGGTAGCATAATGACTGCTGCTGACTCACTGATTCCGCCGCATAAATGGTCACTGAGTTTTAGAATTTTGTGTTCGGAGACGTGGATGTCCTGTGAGGATAATTTTCGGCTCGGTTCTGAATGGGTCTTTATGTTTGTTTGTCCACGTATTACACATACGCGGCTGTCTTGTAATCGTTTAAAATGCGTTGCAGTGTATTGGTAAGATTAGTTTTACGGCTCGACAGCAAGGTCAGTAAATATAATGAATCACATCTTAAAGGATATGGATAGTTCGGACGACTGGAATACTTAATCGACTTAATCGTCAATAAAATTTGAACGACTCATCAAAATTCGATGAAATTTTTTTTCCTAGTAGATATTTTATCACCGGACGTTTACTTGTACAGCACTATGCAGTAGTAAATTTTACTTTCGAGTAAAAAATTAAAAACCGTTTTTAGAAAAATACGAGGTCGAAACCACAAAATCTACAAAAATGGAAAACTATCGTTCCTATAATTTGTAATACGATAATATCTAGGCCTCTATAATAACTGAGTTTCAAAAATACTCGCGTTTTTTTTTTTTTTAAAATTTCCTATCCCTAATTATATGTATTTTCTTTTTAATGGGAATCTTCGACGCTGCTTTTCCCGAGTGTTAGTTATGTTAAAAATGTTTAATGTTTATGGTGCAAAAAAATATTGCTAATTTATCGAAAAAATCCAGATTGTTATTTATCATTACAATAAAATCCTTTCTAATCTGCTAACTTATATACTCAAGTTACATCGTGAAAGCATTTTACCAGGGCTAATAACTTATAATTTATATTTAGACGAGAAAGCCATGTGAGTAAACACTGCGCATGTGGCAAGAGATACTAATTTTAACGCGTAGATAGTTTATTCGATACTTTCATGTTCAGACGTCAAATGGAATGTTAGAAGGGCATGGAGAAACTGTCATTCTTTCTTTTATTTCTCGAGCAGTGACCTTCTTCCGCTGGTGTTGCCCCAAGGTAGTTTACTTCATGCGGTCATCCATTAGCTATATTGACTTCAGTGCCATCCGTTTGTCACTTCTCAGTTTCGCTAGCCTCCCTTGTCTGCCCAAACACCTCCCCCCCTTTTTTTTCTCCATAGAATTGGATCTGATGTGGCAGACACAAAGGCTTACGGTTTTCTACTATCCCTGTTCTCTCTTCTCCAACAGTCATACGCTCCTCCGTTTTCTCATCCCAACCTTGGAGAAAACTATTCAGTGACGGCTCGTGGGTTGTTGCCAGGTGGGGCTGCAGATAGTCGTAAGTGTAACTCTCGATGAACGCGCCGTAGACCAACGACCATGAAATATTTGCCGGCTACTATATCTGTTGTGACCACTCAGTAGTAAGGGGCACCTGCATATCAGCGTGTCAGTGGCTGTAGAGTCAACCAGCGCACAACCCTGTACAGCTCTTGGTAACTTGGAACCTTGCAACAACCAACGAGCCGCCACTGAAACTATTGTAGGAATGTTCGTTCATTTAAGGTGGTTACATACTTGAATGAGACGACAAAAAAGGCTGCAGAAAATTCAATGTTTGTTTTAAAGATTCTTGTCATAAGAGTGAATGATTTTAACTAATAGTAATATGTTGTCCCAGAATACTAGATAGATAAGAAACAAGGAACTACCAAATAAACTTTTATCAGAACAATGATATGAAATAGGAATACATAGCAAAACCCCTAAATAATTTTGTCACATACGTTAATAACGAAGACCTATGAAACCAACTGAAAGTTTTGTGTGTCTTTTATTTAACGAAAGTATTTGGAAGTTGGACTTCAGCCGTAAAGATCTTGTCGTTTTAGCGAAGCCTCATGGTATCTAGTCATTATCTTATCAACTTAACAATGTTGCCGTTTGCCACGGGCAATCTGCTAGATCAGGCGACAAAAAATTATTTATTGAACGGCTGAGAAAAGCAGAAAGAAATGTTGGTCAGGAGATTATACATTTAAAATTTGCGTAGCATAGCTCTACGCTTTACTGTAATGCACGTAAAGATGTTTTCTTGTCTCGGAGAGCTCCGGATAACTTGGACGCAGACCGGGCCGGTATGAACCATCACCGATCTAGCGCCTTCGCCTTATGAGCGTATGAACCAAGAGGACCGACCCTATGCCTTCACTGTCCATGCAAAAATATATAAAATAATTATTGTATCCCAATTACACACTTGCGCTGGGTTTAAATATTGAAATTTAAATCATCCGTTTCACGTCTCAAGTCTTAAAACGAGGCAAAATGTATAGTAAGATTTGTCCGTAGTGGAAGAGAGAGAGAGAGAGAGAATTTGTCTTAATATAATTTCTGTCAAAACCAACTAATTCCGTAGTGATGAAGATGTTCATTTATTTTTTTTTTTTCTGTGATTCGTTAGCATTTTTTTAAAACAAAATTACTGTGTGAAGTTTGTGCAATGCATCAAAGATAAAATGAGCACCAAATTAACATTTTAGTAAGTATACTTAAATGCAGTTTACTTACGTCAAAACATTTTATTATTAACATTAAAACTTTAATATTGCAGACAAAGCCTCCAAGTAACGTAAGTTGTACATAAACCAATTAAATACCAGCAACGAGTGACAGCCAAAAACTTCAGATAACGTTACTTGAATGCGCTGATCGGGAAGTGAAATCTTGATGATCTGACAGGTTTGCTGTCTGAAAAATCAGTTCAGTGCTTGCGATCTGATAACGAGCACATTTTGTAGAACCGTTCAGATCGAAGAGCAGCAATGAAGTGCAATAACAATACAATCTAATTGTGACGTCATTGCATAGTCATGCGTTATGTGATCAAATGTAACGCGAAATCGATAGTAAACAAGCCCTTGAACTTGTCAATATGTTACTACGCTGCTGACATAAGCCGTCCACTGCACGTATATTTATTAGGTCCGTAATCCTCATCACTTTCCTCAAGAAGTCAAGACTATAGCATGGTATATAAAATAGCCTGCTGTGGTTAGATAGGTTTGTTCAATCACATAACAAGGTTTGGCTTTACCAAGCAGGATAATCAGACTTTGATCTAGAGATCTAGAGATCTTATTGGTAGACTATAGACATGCAAAATTCACGTTATCATTTGGTAGCAGACTAAACTTCACTTTCCTATACATAACAGAGCATAATCTGGGATTCAATTGGCCACGAACTTTTATGTGTTGTCAGTACGTGTGTTACGTCTTTACAGAGATTGGCCTCTCTACCGTGTAAGCATTCTCCGCGGTAAGTTACGATAAGATCGGCCAGCGGGAGACGTCGAACGAGCCTATAGTCACTTGTAGTCATAACTGTCAGAAAATAACGCGAATTTTGCATGTCTCTACTTATTGGACGCCGAATAATATAATTTAATGAGTAATTGTTTGACCGTGAATATATATAACCACCTAGAGCTACATACATACCTCTTTTAATCAGCACAACCTTCGCGACTGAAAGCGGGATTCTTCAACCAAATTTATCCTCCTCGTTGGGCAGTTTAGCCTATGAGTAATCAGATATTCAAGTAGTCGATTTACGGAGAACGATACCACAAGATTTGGAAAGAGTATGCCAACAAAATAATTTGACAATTGGTGTGCCTTGCAAAATAAAGACGAAATATTCTGATGACCCATAAGGACAGTCTCAGGTAAATACTTAAACAGTGCGTGGTAGATAAATAAACGCTGAAAACATCGATTGATTTCTACGCTTTTATCGAAGCCAATATGGATAAATTACTCAATGACAATCCTAGATAATGGTATTCGCCAACTTTATGAGTAGCCTAAATATTTATCCAGAGTTATTAATTCGTTACGCGTGATCTCTTGCTCCGCAGTTAAATGCAAGAGATTCCGACATCAGAGATTGTGCCTCAGAAATTCGTAACACAGGAAACAATTTTGTTTAAAACGTTGGCTAAAACTATTGTCTAGGATTGCTATTGTTTAATTTTCGCAAATTGGCTTCAAGAAACCCACATTTATATATAAATGTCTTTAGCGTTGAATTATGTACCACGCCCTCTTAAGGGTTATGGAAAGGTACGACGTCGAGAAGACGATTGGAATACTCAGTCGTCAATAAAATCTGAAATACTCATCAATATTTTATGAGAGTTTCTTGCCAAGTAGAAGTTTATCAGCGGACGTTTATTTATGTAGCACTATGCGGATATATGCTATACATTCGAGTAAAAAATTAAAATCGGTTTTTTTATAAAAAAAAATAGGACTTGAAACCACAAAATCTACAAAAATGGAAAACTGTCATATTTGTAATGTGTAATATGATAGTATCTAGGCCTCTGCAAAAACCGAATTTCAAAAATACGAACAATTTTAACATCCGTAAACCTCTCGCGCAGAGATTTACGGATAGTAATATTATTTTGAAATTGAAATGCGAGTATTTTTGAAATTCGGTTATCATATAGGCCTAGATATTATCATATTAATAAATTATAAAAATTATTTTTTTCCATTTTTGTAGATTTTGTGGTTTCAAACGCCTATTATTCTAAAAAAAAAAACGTTTTTAATTTTTTACTCGGAAGTATAGCATATTACCGCATAGCGCTAGATAAATAAACGCCCGCAGATAAAATATCTACTCGGCAAAATTATCTCATCGAATTTTGATGAGTAGTTCGAATTTTATTGACGACTGAGTATTCCAGTCGTCCGCTTGAAATCGTACCTTTCCATACCCCTTAAGTCAAGAGACATTTCCGAATGGCGAGGAGGACACGTTTTAAAAGCAGAAAGCCTAGTCATTAAAAGTTTAAATAAGAAGGAAGAGGCAAGGCGAAAAGAGAGCAATATTGTTTGCCGTGTGCTGCATTACTTCTGCAAGGTGGGGCGTAGCGCAGGCGGATACCTTCGGGCCGTAGAACCAGGTTATTCGAGCGCAGACTGACACAGTTACAGCACAATGGCCTCATCTAAGACGGAAAAAAAAGTTTGATCCAATTTCGAAATACGTTTCTGTGATTCAATGACCGATAACAGATGTCAACTGTTTGCTAATCGTTTCGAGTGTACTATTTTGCCACTGAACAAGAAGTTGCGGTACGGCGGAATGTACAAGATTCTGCACCCCAGCTCCTGTTTCTCAAAAACCGAAGCGTGATGAAATTCACCATTAGCACAAATTTTTGAGGAAAGTTTTCAATTTGCACTACCATCTTAACTTTACTGCAATCACTGTAAAATAAGCAAAAAATAAAGTACGTATTCATTGAAGTTGGGATCGTATGAATGTGGGAGATGGGCGTTGTTTTAGGTCTTTCTCAAGGAACTCCCATCACCCCCCCCCCCCCTCTTCCCGTGCGGGTCCGTCTTGGATGCACGGAAGCATTGTACTTTTTCGATATCATCTTTAAGAGACCTCAAGCCTTCGCTGTTAATGCGGACGCCTGTCCATGCTGCCGATATACAGAGCAACGGGCGACAGAAGTTTATTCGAAAACTTCACTACAACCGTAAGTAATGTCTGCTTAGGAATATATTTTAAACAGTGTTTCAGGTGTGTATACTCTACGGTTGTAGAAGTACATGTCTGGACACTCGCCTATCTACCATCGTATTTTGATTGGCCCCCTTGTTGTTTGGCTGGAGTTCACCAAGTTACCGAAAGTGTTATGCGTCTTTGGCGCTGCAATCAGGGCGGTCGGGCTCAAACTCCGCCCACTTTTTTCCAGTGTTTACATTGTAAAGTAAATAAAGATGCTTTAGTATTGTGAGCGAATGAAGTATTTCATAAATTGGTAAACAATACGTTTTTATAAATTGTTTATCTTTAAAATGTAAACACTGGAAAACGTGGGAGTGAAGTGGGCGGAGTTTGAGATGACCATCTTGATTGCAGCGCCAAAGACGCACAACACTCTCGGTAACTTTGTGAACTGCAGCCAAACAACAAGGGGGTCAAGTTTCCAGGCGAATGTCTAGACCTGTTCTTCTACGGCCGTGGAATACACATTTAAAATTCTAATTTAATTTGTATAAGCTTATTTTCTTGCAGCCTGAAATGGTGTAGTTTTTGTAAGTCCTTTTGAGTATAAAAATCTTAGTGCAGAATTTTTAAAGAAATGGCATAGACGTGTGTAATACGCCTTTATACATACGTTACAACTGAGTGTCTCATACAGGCGATATCTTGGCGATAAGACTGTAAGTTAGTTCAATGACTTGCACCTATAGGCTAGGTTGATAACTGATGTATATGCATGGATCGGCCTTAGGCCCATGCCTCCAACACGCGCAAAATACGTGCACCCAGGTGGCCATACGAGGCGCTTACCAGAAGTAAAGTTAAGTCTACTACAAGTTAGGAAGTAAAGGTGTTTTCTTGTGGGAGAGTTTGGCACAGGGGAAATTTCTGCCGCTAGTTTCACTGCTATCGCTAAGGGACCACATAAAATACGAAACCGTAGTAAAATTAAATTTAAATAGACTTAGAAAAGACAGAAGTCATTTGATTAAATTTTAAACTGTTCTCAAACCAATTTTGACTCTCAAATTTTCATCTTCATGTAACTTAAAATTCAGGAAAGCTCTACGAACTGTCAGTTCTCACCCTTTTCCGATACCAGCGCTCAAGCGGCAGAAATTTTTCCTCTGACAAACTTTTAACAATGATCTTTCTAACCTGTAGTTGAACTAACCTTACCATATGTCTCAACCCCACGTTCTCTACTCTGATTAAAGCTGAAGATCTAACAGTTTTTTCAGGAACTTATGGAAATACTTTACCAACTTTATCTCGCGCGGTAGCTGAAATGTGTTCCCGAATATACTCATTATGTACTATCACTACTGCTCCTTAATTACGTAGAGAGGATCACGTATTGGTGACAGCTTGCGTTAGACCACGGCAGACATTAGGTTGCTGTAGATCAGTGACAAGTTGTCCCATCGTCCGTGAACTAAGCCGTGTGTCGAAACTACAGCCTTACTTTTATTCTTCTGAATCAATACGCGGCGTTCTGTGTCAGCAGCAGGTAACCTTACGTTTATCAGGTATTCGGGTCAAGGTGAACAGGGATGAATGTTTCACGCGGACAACCTTAAGATTCCACTATACCCCTTATGTACAAATTTAATGTGTGTGATCTTTAACATGTTTGCACTTAATTTGTTTTATGCGTCAAATGTAACTTGTAAATTGCGATAAAAAATGGATTATAAGTTTTGTCTATCACTGTTTACAAATCGCATTTACCAAGTAACACAATTTTAGGGCAGAAATTTAAAGAACACATACAATAAATTGGTTCTTCAAACAAACATTTTTGATTTGTACTCTAAAACAAATATTACGGCTTTAAAACAGAGGATTTGTACAACAGGCGTATAGTGGAATCTTAAGGAGGTTCCGTTTTGATCGGCTTACGTAGTCAGTATCCCCTGTACGCAAAAGCCACTCTATGGCGTGCACTGATGAACTTTTTCTAGGTTTACTTTAAGCGATGACAAAATTATTTAGTGTATGCATGGGTTGTATGGTATAACGTCCAAACTGAAAGTAAAGTATGTGTTGTAGGTTCCATATTTACGTTAAAATACAACAATTTGTTCTGAAGAAGGCGAAAGCAACAGCTTTATTTTACAGAAGCATTGGAGTGCAGTAACTGCAAGAATACTTTTCTTTCAGTGAACGCATGTTTCTATTTTGGTTTTTCTCGAACTCTGTTAGCGTTTTCTAAAATAAAAGAGTCTAAATAACACGTTCTTAGTTATTATGAGGGGCCCGAAAATCATGTTTCTAATTGGTTTGCTGAATTTTTCAACTTATAAGGACATAGTTGGAAGTGAGAGTTCTTTTCGTACATTGTACCTACAAATATAGTACACTTTACGTAGTTTCGTTAAATAAAAATACAATCGCAACTAACTGCAACACACGTTGAGAGACCCCGCAAGCTGTTCATAGAGTAACAAAATTTCCGAGAGAATTCAGAGATAATTTAAGTTTTATTGATTCAATACGATGAATTCAACTTACTTATCATACCAGGTTATAAAATCATATATATTTTTTAAACATTTTCCGTAACATAACAGTTATTATTTAACACCTGAATTGGTACACATTTAAAACATTAATGTTTTACATCATATTAGAATTCAGCTGAAGTGTTCCTTTGAGCTTACAGCAGTGGCAAACAGCAATTACATATAAACACAATATTTTTCTCACATAAATTTTAGTTACTAACAATTTTAAAATAAAATATTATCTAAAAAATTTCAACTGAAATACAGGAGAAGCAATGATAAAACATTTCTCCAAGAAAACTATCACACGCTAGCCTGATAAAATACATAAAAAAATTTAGTAACACACCGCTTATATGATCACTTCTGACCAAATATTGAATATTTATTCAACTTAAAAATTAGTGTAATACGTTTCATTTTTATGTAATTAAATGCAATTTTCCAACACTCTTATGCTTATCCGTATATTATTTCATATCCCATCAATGCATTATATATTATACTAAAAGTGTAGAAAGCAATTTTGGAACGTGTACATACTTAATAATTAAAAACACTGAACAAACAAAGCCATTCTGCAAGCAGCAGTGGAATAACACTGAAGGAATTGCGACGGTGCTGCGATCAGAACAGTCACCACCCACCACAGTGAAGCAGGTAAAATGTATAGGTATATGGTACTTTCTACACATATTGCCTTCCGTTTTATGTAATAATGAAACAGTGTCTTCGCTTGGAACTTTGTGTAAACGGAACACAACAATCACGACAGTGTACTGAGATCGTGCGGGCTCGAAGGCCGACCTTTGCTCACTTACAATTTGTCTCATCGTATATAAGCGCAAGGAAATCAACATCCGTCAGTCTCATCTGCGAGGACTCCTTTCAAGAGTGCGTAGATAAATAAACGCTGAAAACATCAATTCATTTGTACGCTTTTTTCGAAGCTAATATGGGTAAAATACTCAAAGACAATCCCAGATAATGGTATTTGCCAACTTTATGAGTGAATATTTATCCATAGTTACTAATTCGTTACGCGTGATCTCTTGCGCCGCAGTTAAGTGCACGAGGTTCCGGCGTCAGAGATTGTGCCTCAGAAGTTCGTAACGCTGGCAACAATTTTGTTTAAAACGTTGGCTAAATCTATTGTCCAGGATTGCTATTGTTTAATTTTCGCAAGTTGGCTTCAAGAAACCTACAGTTATATATTAATGCTTTTAGCATTGAATTATGTACCACGCCCTCTTAAACTCTTGTCAGAATCTCTCCACTGCACTACACCGACGGTAAAACAGTCCCCCTTGGGCACGAAACAAATCAGCCAATAAGAGCGCTAAATTGTCACCAAGGATGTACTGTACTTCCAAAATCGTGTACGAAGGCCTCTGTGAGCAAACCCGCCAGAGATTCTGACCAAGATAATGTCGTGCGCCGTAAAGGAAGAAAGGCCTAATTCGGGCAGTGAGGAATTTTGTGACTGACATAAACATCTACCTAACAGTACCATCACATATCAACAAGGGATTGTAAGACAAATCTCGTTTCTCTGCATTTTCTCTTTGTTTGATGTCTCTAAACGGAAATTCACCACAAAAAACATCACCACAACTTTTTTGGTGTTCTAATACAGCAGTCACTGACTACAAACTGTAGATAGTAGATAAAGGAATTATTATAGTTTTGAATTTTTCGATTAACACACATACTTGAGTTGACACAAATAATTAACTTCAAGTCACCATTTTAGAGTACGCTGAGAGTAAGAATTCTTTGATATAACGACACAACAAATTGTTTATACATTTTCCTAATGTGCTGATGTCTGAACAATATAATAAACGAATCTTGTCTTGCCAACCAAATACAAAGATGAACCGACTTAAGTATTTTGTCACGGTAGCAAAATTTGCACTCGAAATATGGTTTTGTGTAACATCTTTGCAGCATTATTTGTTTAAAAAATTATATTAAACGTTAATTTATACTTCCACAAATTCTTTTGGTATATTCTTCATTGTTTAAGAATTATTCAATTTTAAAATTTGTCGTGTACGTTTCTCTAGCAAGATCTAACGAAATATTCATTCCCAAACAACGCCCTTGTACGGTGGTTTCATATTATCCTAACTGCTGAGTTATTTATTAATCCCCAAACAACGCCCTTGTAGGGAAGTTTTATGTTCAAACTTCTGAGCGATCGCCCAATGGGTTAATATGCTTGCATTAAATACAAACGCCCCATTTTAAGTGTTACAGGCAAGATTGTGGCTGACATTAATTTAAACATTCCCTCTTAGGTTTTAGTGAACTTAGCTTACGTAAAGTGGTGGTTTTATGTCCTTGAACATTAGACATCTCGAAATTGACCTCCCATCTGGAAATCCTGTCTTTTTAAGAACATCCATAAATTGTTTAGTAATACATAATGTTTCAGGAGTATAAAACCTGATGACATTATTTGCAAAGGTAGTGAAATACAAGAATTGCTTGAATTGCCTAACACGGATAGGAAACGTTTCATTGGATATCGTCTCAGATTTTCAAGCCTAATAAGATTTGATCTATGCCTACCGTACCTACTGCTTCCTTTGGATTCTCAGTGATTGCGCAATGTGATTACATGTGAGGCTATGAGATAATTTTCATATCTCAGGAATGGAGGACAGTGCAGATTTTAGCAGATAAGACATTTCAATTACAGTGAGGTATTTCGACAGTTTCAAGTAACTTGTCCACTTCTTCAACACCATAAGAATAGAGCATTTTCTAAGAAACTGCTTTATACTCAGGTTAGGCAAAACGCTAAAATATTATCGTATTACCTTGAAGAGTGATAATATAGAGTGAGTCTACATCCGGTGTTTGTTTGAACAAAATTTTTTCATGAAATATTTTATGTTAAAAACAAAAAAAATAAGATAAGAAAACATCAAACATGTTCAGCAATCTGTATGTCCAAAATTATACTCCATACGACAATTTGAAAACAGTTATTTATTAGAACTTAAAGTGCACGTAGGTTTTGTATACGACTTGAGTTTATATATATATATATATATATATATATATATATATATATATATATATATATATATTGCCATCTCCGTCGTACTACTTATTAACGAAAATTAAAATTTATTTAATGTTACAAGGATATAACAACGAAATGAAATGATGCATTTTTATCAATCTAT
The DNA here is from genome assembly GCA_003012365.1 of Medauroidea extradentata. Taxonomy (NCBI): domain Eukaryota; kingdom Metazoa; phylum Arthropoda; class Insecta; order Phasmatodea; family Phasmatidae; genus Medauroidea; species Medauroidea extradentata. Next base: position 88,912 of record PNEQ01019610.1, read on the forward strand.
AACAACGCATGTCATTGAAATAGTAAAGTTTTCTTCAGTGAATTGTAAAGTTAAATGTAATAATAATTATATTATGAACATGGTAATTCTGACAAGGTCTCCCTTAATGGTGAATAATGCATGCTCTGACATTGATATTGGGGAGGGGGTAAGAAAAATAACACGAAGAAATAGTCTACTTCAAGCATCGGTAAAATTCTCGGCGTTTAATATGACAGATAGGACTCGCTCATGTTCTTCGTCTATGGTTATATCACAGAAATTGAAGGGAGCAGATGAGCGGCAGGTTCGCTCCGTAACACCTTCTTGCTCCGGTTAACTTATTGACTCCTCATGTTGTTGTTTATTTATTTTATTTATTTCCTTTTCACTCCATAAGCCCACCACAATGTTTATAAGAAACATATTAGGCATGGAGCATGCAAAATAAAAGCATTAGTGAAATTGTATGTAATAACTCTATATATAAAAATGAAAGCTGACTGATTGACTGACTGACTGACTGACATATCAAACTGTAGCCCAAACCACTGGACCTAGAATCGTGAAATTTTTTGTGGGGGTTCCCTTCAGGTCGTAGGCGAGCACTAAGAAGGGATTTTTCGAAATTCGAGCTCTAAGGGGGTGAAAAGGGGTGAAATGTGTTTCCGAAGAAACGTCGATAGAGCTCGAACCCGACGGCCTATCACTGTGATTTTTACTTTAATAGGACACTCGTAAAAATGCATATTAGCCAATTTAAGGATTTTTCGAAGTTCAACTTTTAAGGGGCTGAAAAGGCCTTAAATGTGTTTCCAATCAACTATTGATATCTATCGAACCCATCGGGATAGAGAGTTGATATTCACTTCAAAATATTGCTTACGTAAATACCCAAAAAGTAGTTTTAGGTTTTTTTTTTAATTCGACCCCCAGGCAGTAAAAAGGGGCAAAATGTGTTTTTAATGAATCGTCTTTATCTTTGAAACACAATTGGCTATCGTCGTGATTTTAACTTTAATTGGTTACTTTTACGAATGTCTATGACAGGACTCAAAATCGTTTCGAAATTCTTTATTTAAAGGGGTGAAAATACGTGAAATGTGTTTTCGATTATCCTTCCATATCTATCGAATCAATCGAGATATCGAAGTACTCTTTGCTTTAAAATGGTGCTTTTGTAAGTATCCCAAGTACCATTTAAAATATATTTTCCGAATTCGGCCCTAAACTGGTTAAAAATGGGGTAATATGAGATTTCGACTCACATTCGATATATATCGATCCCATAGTTTTTTATATAGAGACGTGATTTTTGTTTAGGATTGATGCTTGCTCAAATACCTGAAAAGTAATTTCAGGAATTTTCGAAATTCGCCACCTAAGGACGTGAAAAGGGGTGAAAAGTGGTGAAAAGCGTTTTCAATTAATCGTCGATATTATATCTTGAACCCAGCTGGCTAATGTTGTGTTTTTTACGTCCACGAGATACCAATATAGTATTCTAAAACTTGATTCAAGGGTTTTTCGAAATTAACTCTCTTAAGTGGTGAAAAGACCTTGAACGTGTTTTAGATAAATCCTCGATATCTATCGAATCCGTCGAGATATACAATTAATTTTTGCTTCAGGATGATGATTACAGAAATTATCGCAAAACAGTTTTCAGATTTTTTGAAATTCGATTTCTCAATACTGTGCAGGGGTGATATGTGTTTTTTTTTTAGTGAATGATCGC